>CANTUR010002200.1:0-5000 GCA_947683625.1 Mallotus nudiflorus
ATACAAACGTATTTAAGTAATTGTCGTTCTGTAAGACCATAATGAAAACGTAATTTTTGTTTTTCTTCTAAACGAATACGATATTGAGATTTTTTACCGGAACGCACTTGATTTCTAAGAGCGCTCCCAGCCATAGGCCTTTTACTAGTTAGTCCCGGTAAAGCCCCCAGACGGCGTATTTTTTTGAAACGAGGCCCTCGGTAACGTGACATAAAAACTCCTTAATTTTATTGAATTTTCAAAATCAAAAACCTAAATTAAAACTGAACTAAAGGATAAATATGATAAATGAAGCAAAATCTACTGAAGTAGTATACTACAAATAATAATGAGATGGATCATATAAATATCCGGATCTTTTTGTATATATACCAATAATGTATTTTGTATATATACCAATAATGTATATAGAAGTATATAGAAACCAATAATGTATATAAATATAGAAACCAATAATGTATATAAATAATGTATATAGAAGTATATAGAAAAAGGGTCCTTTTCTTGTTCTTGATTTGTTCTGCAGAGATTTAACTACTCTAACTTTTATTCATATTCATAATTTGAAGTTCCTACCACATACACATAATAATTAGTCACCCTTGGCAAAAGGGAACGAAGCTTTTTCAATATTCTTTGATTTCAAAAAAACATTATCAACTATGTAACAAATCAAACAAATAGAGAAAAGCCAGCTATCGGAGTCGAACCGATGACCATCGCATTACAAATGCGATGCTCTAACCTCTGAGCTAAGCGGGCTCACATAACCGAAATTGTACATGCATAGGAATTTAGTAAATTGGTGGAATCTTGGCTATTAACTTTTTATTTTATTCTTTTCATTACATTATTAGTTATTCATACTTAATATGAATATAGAAAAAAAATGAATATAGAAAAAAGAAAAAGAATCGACCGTTCGAGTATTCAAAAATGCACGAGAAAAAATGAGCGTAAGAGAAGTAGATATAAGAAACGTGGTATATATACATTTATATTGAATTGCGGATAGAGAAATGATAGAATCCTTTCTGATTAGAATCAATTTCTGATTAGATTAAACTAAAGAAGGATCTCTGATAGAGATGAAAGACGATAGACAAGAAAAAAAAGAAGAGGAAACATTTTTTTTATAGGAATTTTTATAGGAATCGGTATCTAATAACTTCAACAGTTCCAATAGAATATAAATGACAGAGGGGTAATAATAAGATTTGAATCTCAAAACGGGGATATGGCGAAATTGGTAGACGCTACGGACTTAATTAGATTGAGCCTTGGTATGGAAACTTACTAAGTGATAACTTTCAAATTCAGAGAAACCCTGGAATTAAAAATGGGCAATCCTGAGCCAAATCCTGTTTTCCGAAAACAAATAAGGGTTCATAAATACAGAATAAAAAAAAGGATAGGTGCAGAGACTCAATGGAAGCTGTTCTAACAAACAGAGTTGACTGTGTTGCATTAGTAAAGTAAAGAAATCCTTCCGTCAAAATTCCAGAAAGGATAAAAAAAGGATAAAAACCGTATATACATACGGATACATACTGAAATAATTTTTCAGATGATTAATAGGGGACCGAATCCGTATTTTTTATCTTTCTATTATTTTTTATCTTTATATGAAAAATGAAAAAAAAAATCGTTTTGATTTGAATTGATTCCAAGCTGAAGAAAGGATTGAATATTAATTGATCACATCATTCATTCCATAGTCTGATAGATAACTGGTTAATCGGACGAGAATAAAGATAGAGTCCCATTATACATGTCAATATCGACAACAAGGAAATTTATAGTAAGAGGAAAATCCGTCGACTTTAGAAATCGTGAGGGTTCAAGTCCCTCTATCCCCAAAAAAAGGTCCGCTCGACTCCTTAATTCTTTTTATCCATCCTATTCTCTCTTTTCGTTAACGGTTCCAATTTCGTTATCTTTTCTTTCTCATTCATGCGAGTCTTTCCCAAACATATCCGGGCTGTATCAAGTCTTGGAATAGATCTGCTATACATATACATAAAAATGAACATCTTTGAGCAAAACAAGAAACCCACATTTCATTTTCCAATGGAATGATTAATGATTAACAATCCAAATCATTATTCCAACTGAAATTTACTTTACGAAGTCGTCTTTTTGTTCGTTTTTTTTAAAGATACAAAACATTCCGGGTCTGGATAAGACTTTAGAATACTTTTTCGTCTTTTTAAAATTGACATAGACCAAAGTCGTTTAGTAAAATGAGGAAGACGCCGCGGCGAAAATGGTCGGGATAGCTCAGCCGGTAGAGCAGAGGACTGAAAATCCTCGTGTCACCAGTTCAAATCTGGTTCCTGGCACATGATTAATTTGTGTATGAGTATCTATTCCACAACTTAATGAATTGATATAGTGAATTGATATAGATCTGATATAGATCGACATACATATTCATTAATAGTATAGATCATGATATACACTTAACTTATCCATCTGGCTGTCGGGAGATATAACCTTTTTAGATGAGTAAAGCGCTTATGTTATAAAAAAAGGATGTAAAAAAAATTAGATTATGTTTCCTCTTCTTTTTTATTTGATTTGTTCATAATGCGGCTCCTCTCGATCAAAAAGAATGTTAATACTTTATATAGACTTGAAAGGTTAAACTAACTAAAGTTAGTTAAAAGATCTAAAAGTCTAGTCGATAGGAGGTGAGGGGTGGAAATATTGAAGATTCGTCTCAGATACAATATAAATAGAATCCGATCCTCTTTCTTTGTACTTTGTATTTGATTTCATATTCTTTTTCTATTTCTTCATTCCCTACTATGGTATGTGACTTTTTAGAGCTCGTCTAAGGGATGTGCACGGTACAAAGTTCATGATGTAGACTTCGTTTAGTTCATCCTATTAGCTCGACTTATCAAAAATAAATATCTTCAAAATTTGAGAATTCAACGAATCCCTAATTGTATTATTTTTTTTATTATTTTTTTATTTAGTCTATCCATAGATTAGTTTCTTATTATTCAACGAGCATCTTGTATTTCATAAAAATTGGGAACAATATAATCTTTACGTAAGGGCCACCCTATCCAACTTTCCGGCATTAAAATACGTTTCAGACGCGGATGATTATCATAAAAGATTCCCAGCATATCATAAGATTCCCTTTCTTGAAAATCCGCACTTTTCCAAACCCAGAAAACAGACGGAATTATAGGGTTATTCCTTGGGGCAAATACCTTAATACATACTTCTTCTGGTTGATCTATACCATACTCTATTCTCGTAAGATGATATACGCTAGCTAACAGCCCGCCCGGTGCTACATCATAGGCACATTGCAACCGCAGATAATTGTAACCATATACATATAAAATGACAGCAATGGAATGCCAATCTTCGGGCTTTATTTGTAAAGTCTCTATTCCTTGGTAATCAAACCCCAAAGATCTATGAACTAGTCCGTGTTTGACTAGCCAGGCAGACAAACGACCCTGCATCTTTTTTCTCCCCCCCGCATTTTAATTTTCAATTTTATTTGTATAATATTTCAATTTTATTTGTATAATAATTTTAATAATTTTTTTTTTTATTTTGTATAATATAAGTATTTCACATTCACGATGAATTTTATGAAGATTGGTTTGCCTTTTTTTGTTATTCTGTACAAATGAAACAAATGAATTCTTCCTCTAACTTACTAATTCGTGAGACGATACTGACCCTTTCCCTTTTTTTATTTGAAAAATGTTTCCGGAGGGATCTTTGAAGTGGACGGCGGTTGATAGAGTAATCCTTGATCATAATTTCCAGTATGAGTAGCGCGTTCAATATTAAACTTGTGACTGGTAGTAAAACACCCATTCCCCGATTGATACCTAATTCGATCTTCATAAATTTCTCGAGATATTTTTTTACGAAGTTTTGTTATAGCATCTATAACCGCCTCCGGTTTAGGAGGACAGCCTGGTAAATAGACATCTACAGGAATTAGCTTATCGACTCCCCGAACAGTACTATAAGAATCGGTACTGAACATCCCCCCTGTAATTGTACATGCCCCCATAGCAATAACATATTTTGGTTCAGGCATTTGTTCATATAATCTTACTAAAGAAGGGGCCATTTTCATGGTTACTGTGCCGGCTGTTAAAATTAGGTCCGCTTGTCTAGGACTAGATCTTGGTACTAATCCATAACGATCAAAGTCGAATCGTGAGCCTATTAATGAAGCAAATTCAATGAAGCAACAACTGGTACCATAGAGAAGTGGCCATAAACTGGAGAGTCTTGACCAATTTGAAAGGTCGTTTGATGTAGTTGAAATAACTGAAATTTGAGTTGTTCGATCAAGTAAGGGAAACTCAATGGAATTCATAACTGTCTACAATGTTATTTTTTTTTTCATTATTTTTGCGGAATATTCAAGAGCTAAGACCATTCTAATGCTCCCTTTCTCCATGCATAAACTGAACCAACAATTAGGATAAGCACGAAAATTAAAGCTTCTATAAATACGGATAACCCCAATACATCGAAACTCATTGCCCATGGATAAAGAAAAACAGTTTCAACATCAAAAACAACAAAAACTAGAGCAAACATATAATAACGGATTCGAAATTGTAACCAAGCATTGCCCATTGGTTCTATCCCCGATTCATAACTTGAAAGTTTCTCCGGCTTTTTGCTAATAGGGGATAAAACTCCGGAAATTAGAAATGCTAAAATAGGAATAATACTTGATATTATTAGAAATGCCCAAAATATATCATATTCGTAAATCAGAAACATAGGCGCACTCCTATGACTGTGGAAAATATATTAGATTAGTCAAGTCGAATTGGAATTCATTCCAAACTCATTCATAATCGGTTAGTCAAAACAACAATTTATTTTGATTCAATCATCCAGGACTAAAAATTTTCCATTATGTTTATTTCTTTCCCCGCTTTTTTTTCTTTTCACTTTACTTTACTTTTGATTCGCCCTAAAAGAAAAGAGGGGAATTC
>CANTUR010002200.1:12500-42500 GCA_947683625.1 Mallotus nudiflorus
GTGGTGAAAGTGGAAATAGTAGTGAAAGCGAGAGTTCGCGTCTAAGAACTAGTATGAATAGTAGCGATTTCAATATAAGAGAAAGTTCTAATGATCTCGATATAACTCAAAAATACAAGCATTTGTGGGTTCAATGCGAAAATTGTTATGGATTAAATTATAAGAAATTTTTTAAGGCAAGAATGAATATTTGTGAACAATGTGGATATCATTTGAAAATGAGTAGTTCAGATAGAATTGAACTTTCGATTGATCTAGGCACTTGGGATCCTATGGATGAAGATATGGTATCTCTGGATCCTATTGAATTTCATTCAGAAGAGGAACCTTATAAAGATCGTATTGATTCTTATCAAAGAAAGACAGGATTAACCGAAGCCGTTCAAACAGGCACAGGTCAACTAAATGGCATTCCCGTAGCAATTGGGGTTATGGATTTTCAGTTTATGGGGGGTAGTATGGGATCCGTAGTAGGTGAGAAAATCACTCGTTTGATCGAGTATGCTACCAATAAACTTTTACCTCTTATTTTAGTGTGTGCTTCCGGAGGAGCACGGATGCAAGAAGGAAGTTTGAGCTTGATGCAAATGGCTAAAATATCTTCTGCTTTATATGATTATCAGTCGAATAAAAAGTTATTTTATGTATCAATCCTTACATCTCCTACAACTGGTGGGGTTACGGCTAGTTTTGGTATGTTGGGGGATATCATTATTGCTGAACCTAACGCCTATATTGCATTTGCGGGTAAAAGAGTAATTGAACAAACATTGAATAAGACAGTACCTGAAGGTTCACAATCCGCTGAATTTTTATTCCATAAGGGCTTATTTGATTCAATCGTACCGCGAAATCCTTTAAAAGGCGTTCTGAATGAGTTACTTCGGCTCCACGATTTCTTTCCTTTGAATCATAAATCAAGTAGAGTCTGAAGTTAAATTAATTAAATTAGTTTTTTTTTTCTTTTTCTGGCGAGTAGGTATTTTTTTTTAACAGAATCAAAGGAAAAATCCGAAGAATGGTTTTTTTAGTGACATAATATAAGAGTAAATTGTAGGTAAATTATAAAAAGAATCATGCAGATAATTTTTTTACCGATATTCCTGATTACTAATTAAGAAACCCCTATCAACAAGAAAAAGGAGTGAATTCTTTTTTTCTTTTCGTGAAAAAAGGGGACAACGTATAATAAATAAAATGAATTTCATGTTTTTTCTTACCTATGCATAGAAAATATAGAGTTTTGCATATTTATATATCTCCCGAGGATCCCTTTTTACTAAAATAAAAATCGACGGATCAGATTATAAATTATAACGAATTTTGGGGAATTTATAACCTGAAAAACTCTTTATTTATTTGATTTTTTATTTTTGTTAAATTTAGTAAAGTAAAATGAAAAAATGAAAGTTATAAGTATAAAACAAGAAAAAAGATAATAAAAGAAGAATAACATATCATATATATTTCATGTAGAAATATGAATAAATCATTTAGTTAGTTCTACACTCTTTGCACTTTATTATATATATATACTCACTTAGATATACTTAGTATATTTATAAACGAATTTTAATGATTATAAGAAATATTTCTAATAACTAATAATATTAATAATCTAATAACTAATAATATTAATAATATAGTAACTAATTATAGTAACTAATAATAGAATAAAATAATTAATATATTATTAATAAAATAATTAATATATTATTAATATATTAATATATAATAAATATATAATATATTAAATATAATATATTAATATAAATTAAAATATATTAATATAATTAAATATTTAAAAATTAATATAATATAAAAATCAAAATGAATATAATATAATTCATATAATTTCAATTTAATATTTTAATATAATTAAAATAATATAATAATATTAAATAAAATAATTTAAATAAAATAATTTAAATAAAATAATATTATAAAATAATATTAAATTATTAAATAACAATATTAAATAAAATAATATTAAATAATATATAATTAAAATTAAAAAAAAAAATATATATAAAATTATATTAATTAATATAATTAAAATAATATATAATAATATATAATATATAATAAAATTAATAATATATAATAAAATAATAATATATAATAAAATAATATATAATATAATAAAATAATAATATATAATAAAATAATATATAATTAAAATGAAATATTAAATAAAAAAAGAAATATAAATTAAATTAATAAATTATTTAATAAATTATAAAATCAATTATATAAATTATTTAATAAATTATAAAATCAATTATATAAATTATATATAAATTATAATTATTAAATTAATAAATAATTTATATTAATAAAATATTAATAAAAAAATATTAATAAAAGAATAGAATTAAAATAATAATTAAAATATTAAAATAAAAGAATAGAATTAAAATGGAATATAATTCAAAAATTAATATATTAAATAGTAATAAATAGTAATAATAAATAGTAAATAGAATAATAAAATGAAATAAAAAATAACAGGTACAAATACAAATATCAAATCGAGGTACCCATTCTATGACAATTCTCAACAACTTACCCCCCATTTTTGTGCCTTTAGTAGGCTTAGTATTTCCGGCAATGACGATGGCTTCTTTATCTCTTCATGTTCAAAAAAACAAGATTTTTTAGATCCGATTAGGTCTGATAGGGGTAGATTTCATTTATTTATTTATTTTTTCAAGACTTAGACTTGGATCATAATACAGATATCTATTTAGTTTAGTATAATATGATATAACATGCAGACAGCTCCCCGAAAATATAAATGAAAATGAAAGGGTTTTTATGCAGGCGTAAATATGATCTAGATCTATAAGTAACTAGATCTATAAGTAACTAGGCTATTTGAAAATAAATCGAGACTGTGGCGGATACCTGAAAGAAATGCAAAGCTGATATTTTTATATATGTGCAGATATGGGATTATATGAGGAGGCTGGGCTCTCTTTTTTTTAATCTAACGAATTCGACAAATTCCTCCTAAAGATTCACATCAGAATAATGCGAGTTGGTGAAAGTTACTTCGAAAAAAAAAAAAGAAAGTCAAATTCATTTGGGCGAGTTTCCCACTTCAAATAAAAAGCAACTGAATCTAGTATGAGTTGGCGATCAGAACGTATATGGATAGAACTTATAGTGGGGTCTCGAAAAACAAGTAATTTCTGCTGGGCCTTTATACTTTTTTTAGGTTCATTGGGATTTTTTTTGGTTGGAATTTCCAGTTATCTTGGCAGAAATTTGATATCTTTATTTCCGTCTCAGCAAATCATTTTTTTTCCACAAGGAATCGTGATGTCTTTCTATGGGATTGCAGGTCTATTTATTAGTTCGTATTTGTGGTCCACAATTTTTTGGAATGTAGGTAGTGGTTATGATCGATTCGATAGAAAAGAAGAAATAGTGTGTATTTTTCGCTGGGGATTTCCTGGAAAAAATCGTCGCATCTTACTCCGATTCCTTATGAAAGATATTCAGTCTATTAGAATAGAAGTTAAAGAGGGTATTTATGCTCGGTGTGTCCTTTATATGGAAATCAGAGGCCGGGGGTCCATTCCTTTGACTCGTACTGATGAGAATTTGACTCCACGAGAGATTGAGCAAAAAGTAGCGGAATTGGCCTATTTTTTGCGTGTACCAATTGAAGTATTTTGAAATGAGCTGAATAATGAATAATGAACATTTTCTTAGCAGGAGCGAAAAAACCCAAGAGTCTTCCTTTTTCGAAATATTTGTTTTGTTGATAGAACGGAATTCTTTCATCTAGAAATCTGAATTTGAGCAATTGATATACCTAGAAACAATGTTTTTTTTTTTATTTTTTCAAAAGTCAAGGACTAACCACTAACTCACAAATAAAAAACGGGGAATAGATTCATAAGTCCGAAGCCGCCGTAATAGAACTTATGTTTAATAAAAACATTAGATCATATAGAATCGATAACCGAGGTGGGTTCATTAAAAATTCACAGACGAAAAAATGAAAAAAAAAAATTTATTCCCCTTCTATATCTTACATCTATAGTTTTTTTGCCCTGGTGGATCTCTTTTTTATTTAATAAAAGTTTGGAATCGTGGGTTATTAATTGGTGTGTAATACTAGTAAATCCGAAACTTTTTTAAATGATATCCAAGAAAAAGGTATTCTAGAAAAATTCATAGAATTTGAGGAACTCGTTCGCTTGGACGAAATGATAAAGGAATATCCGGAAACACATCTACAAGAGTTTCGTATCGGAATCCACAAAGAAACGATCCAATTGATCAAGATGCACAATGAGAATCATATCCATACGATTTTTCACTTCTCGGCAAATATAATCTGTTTCGTTATTCTAAGTGGTTATTCTATTTTAAGTAATGAAGAACTTATTCTTTTTAATTCTTGGGTTCAAGAATTCCTATATAACCTAAGCGACACAATAAAAGCTTTTTCCATTCTTTTATTAACCGATTTATGTATAGGATTCCATTCACCCCACGGCTGGGAACTAATGATTGGCTCTGTCTACAAAGATTTTGGGTTTGCTCATAAAGATCAAATTATATTTGGCCTTGTTTCCACTTTTCCAGTCATCCTTGATACAATTTTTAAATATTGGATTTTCCGTTATTTAAATCGCATATCTCCGTCACTTGTAGTGATTTATCATTCAATGAATGACTGAAAAATGATCCATGAATCCAATTAGAATGTTTGTTATTTTGTACATAAGCAAAACATTCAAAATCTTACTATATAACTATATATAATATATATTTCTTTTTTCTATACATCCAAGGGATTCTATTTTCGACTATATTTTCTATTTTAGTAGTAAAAAAATTTCAGTAAATAGCAGTATCGTAGATAGGGAACTATACTAGCGACCTACCTAATTTTATTGTAGAAATTTTCAGGATCAATGATTGGACCATGCAAACTAGAAAGACTTTTTCTTGGATAAAGGGAGAGATTACTCGTTCCATTTACGTATCGCTCATGATATATACAATAACTTGGGCATCCACTTCAAATGCATATCCCATTTTTGCACAGCAGGGTTATGAAAATCCACGCGAAGCAACCGGCCGTATTGTATGTGCCAATTGCCATTTAGCTAATAAACCCGTGGATATTGAAGTTCCACAAGCGGTACTTCCTGATACTGTATTTGAAGCAGTTGTTCGAATTCCTTATGATATGCAACTAAAACAGGTTCTTGCTAATGGAAAAAAGGGGACTTTGAATGTGGGGGCTGTTCTTATTTTACCCGAGGGGTTTGAATTAGCCTCCCTTAATCGTATTTCGCCCGAGATGAAAGAAAAGATGGGAAATCTGTCTTTTCAGAGTTATCGCCCCACAAAAAAAAATATTCTTGTGATAGGTCCTGTGCCTGGTCAGAAATATAGTGAAATTACCTTTCCTATTCTTTCTCCGGACCCCGCTACTAAAAAAGATGTTCACTTTTTAAAATATCCCATATATGTAGGCGGAAACAGGGGAAGGGGTCAGATTTATCCCGACGGGAGCAAGAGTAACAATACGGTTTATAATGCTACAGCAGCAGGTATAGTAAGCAAGATCATACGAAAAGAAAAAGGGGGGTACGAAATAACCATAACGGATGCGTCAGAGGGACGGCAAGTAATTGATATTATACCTCCAGGACCAGAACTTCTTGTTTCAGAAGGCGAATCCATCAAACTTGATCAACCATTAACGAGTAATCCTAATGTGGGTGGATTTGGTCAGGGGGATTCAGAGATAGTACTTCAAGACCCATTACGTGTCCAAGGCCTTTTGTTCTTCTTGGCATTGGTTATTTTGGCACAAATCTTTTTGGTTCTTAAAAAGAAACAGTTTGAGAAGGTTCAATTGTCCGAAATGAATTTCTAGATCTGTAAATTTATTAAATCAAGTTCTTAAAACGAATAAAAGTTGGTAATTATATATGATATATGATAAAAAAATGGAAAACAGAGCTTTTTCCATTTTTTTATACCTGATTTTGGGAATTATTTGTACCGCATTTCTAGTCATAATATGTCTATTGGTAAGAAGACTATTTGACTTTATCCCCTCTTTCTTTTGTGTTTTTTTAATCTAATTTTTTTGAATCTAAATATAAATAAAATTGGAGCGGTGTGATTATCTTATTATTGTCAGATTTAACTGTGATAGAGTGGATCAATAGCTTTTTTTCTATTCTAATAGAATCAAATTTAACTAGATACTAAGCAAGCATAAGATAAGTAAGCGGAAAAGCAAAGGCTAAATGAGGGAGAACAAAGGATTCTAGGAAGTATTATTTTATTCGTCTTCCTAGTCTTCGACACAAGAAAAGGAATTTTTCACATCCCTTTCTTGTGTCCAAATAATAATGATTCTTGATCCTATTCCTCATTTATACTTTTTCTAGGTTTATCATAACTTCCTTTTCCATTTTTTACGTAAAAAACAGGTAGTGAACAAGCAAAAAAAGAAAGGGAAATTTTTTGAGCAAATAGAACTTCTTCAATGAACTTAAAAAAAGCAATTTCAACCTTTTGATAAAATAAATAGAATAAGGTTCTATTAGTATAGAAAAATTGGTATGATATGGGACCGACAGAAATCTAGAAAATATATATTATGCCGTCTAGGAAAAAGAAATCGAATAATTCCTCTTATAACTTTGAAAGTATTGATAAATACTATCGAGGAACAAATGTTCTAAATTAATTAATGGAGTTACTTTTTCAAAAGCACGATCCAGAAAAAAGTGTAATAGAACTTTTGGAAATATTTGAAATATTCAAAAAAGGCAATCTATTTTGTCACTTATATGAATAAGGTATTAGGACTATTAAGAACTCAACGGACCCCCTCGAATCAGACAGAGAAAGAAGAGTGTCCGTTGAGTTCTTACGCTTTCATGTCTACAACTCAGTTCACCCGATTACTTACTACTTACAGGGATGAACCCAATCCGGAATATGAACCATAAAAGAAAATACCTATTAAACCAATCACAAGAATACCAGTTACAGTACCTATTATCCAAAGAGGAATTCTTCCAGTAGTATCGGCCATTTATCTCACTTCCCTCCACATTTAATCAAGTGGTCATGCTAAAGACATAAACAGTCATAGATAATTATTAGATGATATCCTTCCGATGGGATAAGAGAATTCCTATTCTTATTTATTATTCTACTATTTTTTTTTTCTTCTATTAATTGAAGAAATAATTCGAAAATAAAACAGCAAGTACAAAAATGAGTAATAACCCCCAGTAGAGACTGGTACGATTCAATTCAACATTTTGTTCGTTCGGGTTTGATTGTGTCATAGTTTTATAATTAATTGGGATTAGATTTATCGTTGGATGAACTGCATTGCTGATATTGACCCCAAAAAAAAAACGGTAGGTACAGCTAGTCCGTGAACAGCCAACCATCTTACTGTAAAAATTGGATAGGTTCGATCTATGGTCATTGGGCCTCCTAAAAAGATTTACTAAATTCATCGAGTTGTTCCAAAGGATCAAAACGGCCAGTTATTAATGGAATTCCTTGGCGGCTCTCTGTAAAATATTCATTTGGACGAGGGCTTCCAAATACATCGTAAGCTAAACCCGTGCTGACGAATAACCAACCCGCAATGAATAGGGAAGGTATAGTAATGCTATGAATAACCCAATATCGAATACTGGTGATAATATCAGCAAAAGAACGTTCTCCTGTGCTTCCAGACATACTGAGCTCCACATATTCTTGTACAATCAAAAAGGATCGAGTCTGTAAAAGATGAGATCAGTAAGGGCAATTTCACTGAAATTGAATCTTTGTGAGATCGTCAATATTGTACCAAAGGCTTCTTTAAAGTATACCGAATCAGTATAGCTATCCTTCTTCTGACGCAGCAACGCAACTTCAATTAGTATCGAAACGAAGCAGTATCGAAATGAAGTCGTAGATAATCTCTTTCTTCTTTTCTTTTTCTTGTTGCTGTAGAACTTTGTACCATAAAATAAGATCGGGTAAAATGCGAATTCAACGAGTTACAATAATAATTCATGGAGGAGATTATCATATTTCCGCAATTCAATTAGATGTGAATAGATGTGAAATCAAAAACTTGTGTGGTTATAGAAGAAGAGTTTTTTGTTAGAATCTCCCCTTTTTTCATTTTTTAAGGAATTGCTTAGTCATCCAGTAAATTAACAAGTACCAATAGTAGAAAATATTTGATGAAATAAGGAGAACAAGGAAAAAATAATTGTAATAATCAATATTCGTGATGCACGTATTTGTATTCGTGTATTAAATTAAATCTAAAAGAAAAGGTCTTTCTTGACACTTAACTACAAAGAAAGAGGTGTTTTTTCCTTTTACCTTTTAATTTAATATTATTTAATTTAATATTATTTAATATTAATATAAATTGAATAGAATATGATATTAATATAAATTGAATAGAATATGGAACGAAAAAATAGAAAATCTAGAAAAGAAAAGGATAATTGGAATTACTAGTCTTAGAATCCAGTTGTACAAAAAAAAAAAAGAAAGATTTTCTTTTTTGAGTGATCTGATCGTGCAATACTTTTTTCTTCTTATTTGATTTTTTATATTTTATTTTTATTGGAGATATTATGTGAACGAATCAACTAATAAATCTAATAAGTTAAATTCGAATTTAAAATGAAAATATAAAAAAAAAGTAAAAAGTAAAGGGTATTATAAAGATAAAGAAAAATAGAGAGTCGTTTTTCATTTTAAAATGTAAAAAATGCTACAAATTCGATATAGTTTTTTTAATTACCTTTTATTATAATTTTATATATAATTATTATTATTCTAAATTATTATTCTAATTTTCTATTTTAATTATTTATTATTATTTAATTATTTATTATTAATTAATTTAATTAATTATTTATTATTAATTAATTAAATTAATTATTAAATTAATTATATATTTAATTATATATTTAATATATTAATTATATATTTAATATATTTATATATATTTAATATATTTATATATATTAAATATATTTATTATTATATATTATATTAATTAATTTATTATATTATTATATTAATTATTAAATTAATTATTAGAATTAATTATTAATAATTAATTATTATATTAATATTATTATTATTATAAATATTTAATTATTTAATTATATAAATATTTATATTTATATTATTATTATTAATTATTAATTATATTATTATTAATTAATTATATTATTATTAATTATTAATTATATAAATATTTATATTTATATTTATTATTTATATTTATTCTTTAATATTTATTTAATATTAATTATTTATTTAAATTTATTTAATTGTTTTTTAATATTTATATTTATTATTTTTTATTATTTAATATTTATTTTATTATTTAATATTAGTTTTCTATTTTATTTCTCAAGAGTTGTCTAAGGAATCTCTCAATTCGGAATTAAGAATTAAGAGAATATAAGCGGATGTCATAGATTCATAGATGATAAATTGATTTCTTTTTTTTTTTTATTTTTTTTACCTATATCGCTCTATTTTATTAGTGCTGTGTATAATCTATAATGATAATGATTGATAAATAAAAAGAAATAAAAAATTCCCAATTGAACAACTTAGGAAAGTGCTTTTGCTTTACAAGTATATGTATAAAAAAGTTTATTTAGCTCCTTTATGCCTACTATAACTAGTTATTTCGGGTTTCTACTAGTGGCTTTAACTATAACCTCGGTTCTATTTATTGGTCTGAGCAAGATACGACTTATTTGAAATAAATTGAATGAACAATTTATAAAAAGAAAAAGAAAAGAAAATTTTTTTACAGTATTCCATCTATTCTTTAACTGTGTTAATTTCCAATTCTTGCTTATTGAGATTTATGGACGATATGTATTAATATTTAAGGATAGATATTACCTTCTCTTTTTCCCCTTTTTCATTTTTCAAATAAATTGAAATGATTGAAGTTTTTCTATTTGGAATTGTCTTAGGTCTAATTCCTATTACTTTGGCCGGATTATTCGTAACTGCATATTTACAATACAGACGTGGTGATCAGTTGGATCTTTAATTAATTAACGCCTTGTTTTTTTGACCTCCTCCTTTCTTTAATCCGCAGGAGGTCAAATTCAGATTGCTTTTTTATTTTTTTCCGTATAAATTTGAACCTAACAAAACAAGAACAGAATCACGCTCTGTAGGATTTGAACCTACGACATTAGGTTTTGGAGACCTACGTTCTACCGAACTGAACTAAGAGCGCTTTCTTATCCCAATCACAAAAAAAGCAGACTGTAAGTAAAAAGATTCTTTTTTTAACTACTCCAATATATCTTGAATGCCTATACTATCATATATAATATGATAAAACTATCACATATTATATATGATAAAAACGAAAGGTTAGGTATGGCCAAGTTTAATTGATCTCAATTGAGCCCCCTCGTTATTACTCAGAGACGAAGTAATAGGTAGGGATGACAGGATTTGAACCCGTGACATTTTGTACCCAAAACAAACGCGCTACCAAGCTGCGCTACATCCCTTTCAACATCCCTTTCAATTGGTTTACAATGTTATTGTAAAGAATACCCATTTTGTTTTCCACATACTTATTTCATTTTCTCCATTGATATACATTGCCATTTTTTCTTTTTGATCTCATATCATATATTATATTCATATTAGATTCATATATTATATGATAATAATGAAAATATCGCTTTATTATATCTTAATATAATGGTAAACTTACGTAATAATAATCTTACGTAAATTTCGTGAATACTCGGGAAAAGGGACATATTTTATTTTTTTAAGAAAAGGAAAATCTTATCTAGCAAATTGTTGTACATTTTAGTTTGAATTAGAGATTCCGCTTACAAAACAAATGCAAGCGTCCTTTAACTACATATACGTCTGATTATATCTGTATAATTATATCTGTATAATCATTATATATTACAAAAAATAAACATTATTTATTACAAAAAAATAAAGAATACAATGAGGGAGGATTTTAAATGCGAGATCTAAAAACATATCTATCTGTGGCGCCGGTAATAAGTACTCTATGGTTTGCGTCTTTAGCAGGTCTATTGATCGAGATCAATCGTTTTTTCCCGGATGCGCTGACATTCCCCTTTTTTTCATTTTAGTTATCAACGTGCGGGGGTGAAGAAGATTATAGATCCAATTTAATATCTGTGCCTACTACCCCCTCCTCTTTTTTTTTATTAGAATAAGTTAGAAAAAAAAAGAATAAAAGCAGATTCAATCACAGCAAAACTTGGAATTCGGGACCCCAGCTTCAAGTAAAGTAAGTTAACTTCAATTAAATTAAGAGAAGGGAAGTATAAATTTGATTAGTGCAACAGTATTATACAAGATGCTTAAATGAAATATTGTACTGTGATTCTAATTTAAACTTATAATCTAAATATAATTTAGAATCTTTGTATTACTTATTATTTTTGTATTACTTACTATTACTTACTATATTAGTATATTAGTTGCAATGAAATCTTTCAAAATTGGATTTCGAGTTAGCAACTTCTATTTTTTTTTTGTTCCTTTCCTCTTCACTTCAGATCGGAAAATGGAAGAGTTGAGTGAATAAAAAACCCACGGAGGTTCATGGCCAAGGGTAAAGATATCCGAGTAAGGGTTATTTTAGAATGTACCGGTTGTGTTCGAAACAGTGTTAATAAAAAATCAACAGGCATTTCCAGATATATTACTCAAAAGAATCGACATAATACGCCTAGTCGATTGGAATTGAGAAAATTCTGTCCCTATTGTTACAAACATACAATTCACGGAGAGATCAAGAAATAGATGGAGCCGATCGCCTACGTGTTACCTTTACAAGTACATGAAAAATGACATAAATGACATATTAATACATATTAATATAGAATATGTTATGTTAATATATTGTTAATATATATTAAATATTGAAATATATTAATGAAATTAGAATTATATATTAATTATTAATCATAAATATTAATCATAAATTTATATTATATTAATTTATATTATATTAATTATATATTAATTATATAATTATATATTAATTATAAATTATATATTAAATTATATATTATTAATAATTATATATTATTAATATAATATTTAATAAAAATAATATAATATTATAATATAATATTTAAATAAATATAATATTTAAATAATATATTTAAATATTAATAAATAATATAAATAATTTTAATAATATAAAATATTAAAAATATATAATATAAAATCAATAAATATAAAATTAATAAAATAATAATATATAATAATTAAATATAAAACAAACAAGCAAAATCCTATTTCTTAATTCTAAATCATTTTTGATCCAATTGAACGAAATAGGTTGAACGAAATAGGCTTTTCGAAATAAAGAATAAACAAACCATGGATAAATCCAAACGGCTTTTTCTTAAGTCCAAGCGATCTTTTCGTAGGCGTTTGCCCCCGATCCAATCGGGGGATCGAATTGATTATAGAAACATGAGTTTAATTAGTCGATTTATTAGTGAACAAGGAAAAATATTATCTAGACGGGTGAATAGATTGAGTTTAAAACAACAAAGATTAGTTACTATTGCTATAAAACAAGCTCGTATTTTATCTTCGTTACCTTTTCTTAATAACGAAAAACAATTTGAAAAAAAAAGCGAATTGGTCACTATAACTACTGATCTTAGAACCAGAAAAAAGAGGGCTGCTTATTCCTCAATTGAATCAAAAGTCAATAAACCTAGATTAATGTTTTGTTCAAAAAATCCGAAAATCCAAATTTGAGTGTCGTGTCGTAAGAAAAAAACGAATTGGGGAAGAAGAAATTTTTTTTATTGAACGTTTTTGCTCAGTTTGACTAATTTCCTTGATGATATTATGATCATATCATATTTTATCATACTAATTTCTATTCTACCCTCCCGGAATTCATTCTTCAGGGAATTCCATGTAAAAGATTTCATGGATTTTTTCCAATTTCCTTATTTTATAATGTCATTGGAAATCATATAAAGGCAATTCCTATTTAATATAGCAATTTGTGCAAGTATTTTACGATTTAGAAGCAACTGTCTCTTGTACAGATTATTTATTAATCTACTATAACTATAGGATACCATATTCCCGCGAATTACT
This sequence comes from Mallotus nudiflorus, assembly GCA_947683625.1. Classification (NCBI taxonomy): domain Eukaryota; kingdom Viridiplantae; phylum Streptophyta; class Magnoliopsida; order Malpighiales; family Euphorbiaceae; genus Mallotus; species Mallotus nudiflorus. The sequence goes on from CANTUR010002200.1 coordinate 25,692, forward strand.
GCATTTATCCGAATGACCCACAAACGGCGAAAATTTCTTTTTTGCCTACCTCTATCCTGATGAGCCGAACCCAAAGCTCTTATTTTTTGTTGAATAATAGTTCGAGTAAGTCTTGAATGAGCCCCGCGAAAGCTTGATGCGAGTAAACGAATTTTTGTTCGACGCCTCCGAGCTATATATCCTCGTCTAATTCTGGTCATTGAATAAAATAAGCAAAACTTTGATAAATAACTAATTGATTTCCTTTCTTTCAGTTATTCTTTTCCCCTTTCTATAATAACAAAACGGATTTTTCCAATGTATAAAATAATAATTCCAACGGCTTTTGCTACTATAACCTTCCCAACCACGATTTTTCTTTTTTTCGAGGTATTTTACCCCGAAATAAGAAACTTTATTGATACTAGGTATCAAACAAAAATAAAAAAAAAAAGTATAGTAAATTAAAATAGAGAAATAGATAAATAAAGTATAAAAATAATAGAAATAGATAAATTAAATATAGAAATAGAGAAATAAATAGTGGGTTCCATCGTTTCTATGGTTATTTCTTAAATCTTAAACGGGTGGGGTCTTCTCTATACACCGGAGCCCCTCCTTTATTTAATCATTATTGAATCATTTAATCAATGCTATTGTTAACGTGTACAGTTTACACTTTTTGGCTCTACCTATGAATTATCCAGTAATAGGTCTTTCACAAGGAGATCTATCTATACAGTAACGGTATTTAATTATGAGGATTAGTTACTTAGTTGACCCTGTTAGTCTGTTCTTGCAAGAGTAGAGATATAATTTTTGTCCTTTTGATTTTGATTTAAATAAGATTTCTCCTGCTTAACGGATAATGCATTGCTACCAATGGGAAATTCTTTCTCGTTTTAGTTTTAAATTGAAAATTGAGGTGATGGGATTTACACCAATGAAACCATAAATTTGATACACAATAGACGAATATGATAGATCTTTTTTTTAGATAATTTAGATAATGAAGGGGATTTTTCATTCTATCTTATTCATCCGTACTGATCATAGATAGTGGAAAAGTTTTCTTTTGTCCAAGTTCACGATCTGAACAAGTCGCACATACACCCTAGTACATGTTCCTCGTCGCTGAGGGCATCCCCCAAGAGCGGGGGATTTGGTGATATTTCTGATCGGCTGTCTTGTATTTCTAATAAGTTGTTTAACAGTTGGCATGTTGAATCGTATGCATAATGGGCTGGTTTAGATCGATCCTAACCGAATGATTATGAATTTTTTCTATATTAATATTTATTTTATTCGATTATTAAAAAATTAATAGAATATTAAATTCAAATTGAAAGTACAGTAAGAAAAAAATCTCCAATCGCGATTTACGTGAAATTTCTGTTATTTCTTATGCAACTGCTACAAGATCAACAATTCCATGAGCTTGGGCTTCTGCTGCTGACATAAAAACATCTCTTTCCATGTCTTCGGATACAACCCATAAGGGTTTTCCCGTTCTTTGCGCATAAATCCTTGTGAGGATTTCGCGCAGTTTCAGTAGTTCTTCTGCTTCCAGGACAAATTCTCCTATTTGTGCCTCATAAAAACCGGCAATAGGTTGATGAATCATTACCCTGATGATATAAGAAAAAAATGGCTATTCTATCTCGCATAATAAGGTGACGAGAAGAGATAAAGAATAATAAGAAAAAAAAAAAAGATAGAATTGAACAACCGTACAGGCATTGTTTGTGCATTGCATACGGCTCCAGAATGGAATTCACTTTTACTTACCCCTTCCTTTATTGATATTGAAGAAAAATATAGAGTTTATTTGGCTTAAATCAACAAATGATCCAAAAACCACCCTTTCCTTGTCTTTGTAAAAGTGAAAAAAACAAAACAAAAATACTATGGTGGTCCCGTTGCTTTATTTCATCAATGATTTAGCAATCCCAAAGTTTTTTTTTATTTCAAAAATACAACCCTTTTTTGGACTCTGTTATTTTTATAACATAAATAATGTTAAGAGCCCTTCGGTGCGACAACAAAAAAGTTTGTGATGCTTAAATAAAAAAAAATAGGCCCCCTGATAGAATAAAATCAGAAATGCCCTTAATATCTCATACTACTCTTTCGATACATAATCTAATGTTTTTAAAAAAAATTCTTATATCTATATCGAATTCGAAATGCCATGCTATTATTACTTAAATATTTATATACTTAATATTTATATTTTATTTCTTAATATTTATATTTCAATATTTCATATGGCGAAGGCATAGTTTTCTTTTTTCTTTCAAATAAAAACCCATTGGCGCCAAGCATGCGGGAATGCTAAACGTTTGGTAATTTTTCCTCCGACTAGGATAAAGGACCCCATTGAAGCAGCTAATCCCATGCACACTGTTTGTACATCTGGTCGCACAAATTGCATAGTATCATAAATAGCTATTCCGGGTATTACCCATCCGCCGGGAGAGTTTATAAACAAATACAAATCTTTGGTCTCGCTCTCGATACTAAGATATACCATAAGACCAATAAGTTGATTCGAGATCTCGCTATCAACATCTTGACCTAAAAAAAGTAATCTTTCTCGATAAAGTCGGTTGATTAGGATAAAATTCTATCCTATAGGAACCGTACGTGCACCTTTTGATGCATACAGTTCAACAAAAATCGCGAAAATAAAATAAAATAAAGAATCAATGTGTAGATTCGAACCTTCCTTTTTTTGATAGTAAGTACTTTTTAACTTAACTCTTTTTTTTTTTTTTTCTGATGAAATGAAAGGGATTTTCTTCCAGTTTTCAAGAAAGATAAGTTTTAACCCTATAAAAAAATTATGAAACTTATCAAACAAACTTATCATTGATGTATTTTTTCATCGAGATTCAATTCAAATCACGATGGCATTCTCTTGTTCCCGAATGGGCTTCTTCAATTCTTTTAGGTTTGTGCTCTACTCCGAGTAAGGATTTGCCCGATTTTTATTTGCACATATAGAGCAAATGCCCCAATACCGCGTTTTTTCTTTTTTTTTTAATTCATTTCACACCTTCTGTCAAATATTTGACATATTCGTTATTATATTATTATTATTTGATTGAGTCTGATTAGCAGTTTGAAATTCTCTCTACTTCATAAATAGAATATGATACAAGTAGTAATCATAATGGATATATTACCAATTGGGTTCTTCTAAACGGAGCCTGGATACTTCATTTTTTTGGTCCAAACAAGCCAACCATAAATTATTCTAATTGATAAAATATTAATCTGAGTATCTCAAAAGTATAGATCTAATTGGATTTCATTGCACTTCACGCTCCAAATTTTGGATGATTTAAGCAATCTTTCTTGGGCGAAACAGAGGATATCTCAATCGGGGGAGAGAACGGGGGAATCCCGTATGACCCAATATATCTGACAAGTCGCACTATACGTCAATCCAAATGGAATCGTCTTCACCAGGATTTCGAAAAGGAACTTTTGGAACACCAATAGGCATTCAATGAAAGAAAAAAATTAAGTACTCTATTTCACTTTGATGTGAAAACGTAACAATGAATTTATTGTCTTAATAATATAATAGCCTTTAGAATATTTTATGCATGGATTCGATAAGTTTAGATTTATATAAAAAAAAAAAAAAAAAATAAAGGAAGACAAAACGAATAGAGTCCAATTCTTACGAATAGGTACTGTGAATGATGAAAAACTCTCTATGCATTCGCTCATATAAAACGGAGTCAACCCCCCATTGCGTATTGGTACTTATCGGATATAGAATAGATCTGATTCTCTTTTCTTTGTTTCTACAAACGGAATTGTTACATTATTACTAAAAAAAAAAGAATAGAAAAAATATTAATTCTTTCTCCGAGATAATCCACTTAAACTTAAAAATAAAAAAGGGAGATCCATAACATAGTTTTTCCAGTGCAATAAAGTTACATAGTGTCTATTTTTCGTTAATAAAGGGGTATTTCCATGGGTTTGCCTTGGTATCGTGTTCATACCGTCGTATTAAATGATCCCGGTCGTTTGCTGTCTGTCCATATAATGCATACAGCTTTAGTTGCTGGTTGGGCCGGTTCGATGGCTCTTTATGAATTAGCAGTTTTTGATCCCTCTGACCCCGTTCTCGATCCAATGTGGAGACAAGGTATGTTCGTTATACCCTTCATGACTCGTTTAGGAATAACCAATTCATGGGGTGGCTGGAGTATCACCGGAGGAACTATAACGAATCCAGGTATTTGGAGTTATGAAGGCGTGGCTGGGGCACATATTGTGTTTTCTGGCTTGTGCTTCTTGGCAGCTATTTGGCATTGGGTGTATTGGGATCTAGAAATATTTTGCGATGAACGTACAGGAAAACCTTCTTTGGATTTGCCCAAGATCTTTGGAATTCATTTATTTCTCTCAGGGGTGGCTTGCTTTGGGTTTGGCGCTTTTCATGTAACCGGGTTGTATGGTCCTGGAATATGGGTGTCCGATCCTTATGGCCTAACTGGAAAGGTACAACCTGTAAGTCCAGCATGGGGTGTGGAGGGTTTTGATCCTTTTGTTCCGGGAGGAATAGCCTCTCATCATATTGCAGCGGGCACGTTGGGTATATTAGCGGGCCTATTCCATCTTAGTGTGCGTCCACCTCAACGTTTATACAAAGGATTACGTATGGGAAATATTGAAACTGTCCTTTCCAGTAGTATCGCTGCTGTCTTTTTTGCAGCTTTTGTTGTTGCTGGAACTATGTGGTATGGTTCAGCAACTACTCCGATTGAATTATTCGGTCCCACTCGTTATCAATGGGATCAAGGATACTTCCAGCAAGAAATATATCGAAGAGTTAGTGCTGGGCTGGCCGAAAATCAAAGTTTATCCGAAGCTTGGTCTAAAATTCCCGAAAAATTAGCTTTTTATGATTATATCGGCAATAATCCGGCAAAAGGTGGATTGTTCAGAGCGGGCTCAATGGACAACGGAGATGGAATAGCTGTTGGGTGGTTAGGGCATCCTATCTTTCGAGATAAAGAGGGGCGTGAACTTTTTGTACGTCGTATGCCTACTTTTTTTGAAACATTTCCGGTTGTTTTGGTAGACGGAGATGGAATTGTTAGAGCTGATGTTCCTTTTCGAAGGGCAGAGTCAAAGTATAGTGTCGAACAAGTAGGCGTAACCGTTGAGTTCTATGGCGGCGAACTAAATGGAGTCAGTTATAGTGATCCCGCTGCTGTGAAAAAATATGCTAGACGCGCTCAATTGGGGGAAGTTTTTGAATTAGATCGTGCTACTTTGAAATCCGATGGCGTTTTTTCGTAGCAGTCCAAGGGGTTGGTTTACTTTTGGACATGCTTCGTTTGCTCTGCTCTTTTTCTTCGGACACATTTGGCATGGTGCTCGAACTTTGTTCAGAGACGTTTTTGCTGGTATTGATCCGGATTTAGACGTTCAAGTGGAATTTGGAGCATTCCAAAAAATTGGAGATCCAACTACAAGAAGACAGGCAGTCTGATACAATATTTGATATCTCTTACTTTTCACCTCTATTCTATTTTATTTTTGAAATTTGACTATAGGGTACTGAAGATATCTGAATTTCAATTGCCGTCGTTTCTTTGAATCTTGTTCTTTTTTTATCCGGGAGACGACCCCCAATAAATAGGTATGGAAGCTATAATTGTAAACCACAATTGAATTTGAATTTATGGAAGCATTGGTTTATACATTCCTTTTAGTCTCAACTTTAGGAATCCTTTTTTTCGCTATCTTTTTTCGGGAACCACCTAAAGTTCCAACTAAAAAGATAAAATGACTTTTCGTTATCTTAATTGAAGTAAAGAGCCTCCCAATATTGGGAGGCTCTTTACTTCAACTAGTCCCCATGTTCTTCGAATGGATCTCTTAGTTGTTGAGAGGGTTGCCCAAAAGCAGTATATAAGGCATACCCAGTAAAACTTACAAGTAAACCAGATATAAAGATGGCGACTAGGGTTGCTGTTTCCATTATTATATAATTTCAAGACCGCGATGGATCTATGATAAGATTATTTATTTACAACGGAATGGTATACAAAGTCAACAAATCTCAATTAATACAAATAGGATTTATGGCTACACAAAGCGTGGAGGGTAGTTCCAGATCTGGTCCAAGGCGAACTGTTGTAGGAGATTTATTGAAACCATTGAATTCAGAATATGGTAAAGTAGCTCCTGGGTGGGGAACTACCCCTTTGATGGGTGTCGCAATGGCTCTATTTGCGGTATTCCTATCTATTATTTTGGAGATTTATAATTCTTCCGTTTTACTAGACGGAATCTCAATGAATTAGATTTACAAGAACCGCTAAGTCCTAGTTTTTCAATACAAAACGAAGCATTTTGGTCTCGGATTTTTTATTCTATTTTGGTAGTTCGATCGTGAAATTTCTTTCTTTCTGTATTTCTGGAATTATGAGTGTGCGACTTGTTATAATTGATCCTATTGATAGTACAGAGAGTGGGCCTGTCGTCTTGATAGAGATGATTTTTTACCCCGTCAGGTATTTTTTTTAATATCTGGAGCACGGAATATATGAAATAGATTATGCAGTGAAATAGATTATGCAGTATTAGAACTATGATTCATACTTAATATTCAGATCCCGTGACCGGATTTCCAAAAATTTCAAAGAATTAGATAGAAGGTATAAATTGAAAGATTTTTCTTCCTCTTTATCTATGTTTGATCAAAGGACAAACCCTTCTTTGACTTTTTACTCATTATATTTATTCAGTGAATAAGTGATGATACAATGGTTCTTACTCGGGGAATCTTTGGATTTAGTTTGAAGTTTTTATTAAATCATCGCGGTTCTAATATGAATCTGCGGTTTCAATCGATTTATAGGATCTTAACAAGAAAATTCCTATCAATAATAACGAAAACGACAGTAAGGTTGCATTACATACAAAAAAAATACGAAAAAAATGGGGAAGGAAATAGAAGATTCAAGAGGCCTGTAACAATCAACACCAAGAGATGAATGAGCCGACTTGATATTTTGGCATTATAACCACAAAGAAGAGAAGAAAGAAGAGAAGAGTTTTCGGATTTTTCTTTTTTCGTATTGGCATCTTCAGAGAAAACTGTTGAATCATAGGATTGGGACGTTTCTATTCTATTACACATATCCGTTTCAACTAGTATTGGGGTGGTTTTGTTTGAGCCGTACAAGATGAAATTCTCATATACGGTTCTCGGGGGGGGGGTCCTTCTGGTTTACCTATCTCAATAAAGTCTATGATTGGTTCGAAGAACGTCTCGAGATTCAGGCGATTGCAGATGATATAACTAGTAAATATGTTCCTCCCCATGTCAACATATTTTATTGTTTAGGAGGAATTACACTTACTTGTTTTTTAGTACAAGTAGCTACGGGGTTTGCTATGACTTTTTACTACCGTCCGACCGTTACTGAGGCTTTTGCTTCGGTTCAATACATAATGACTGAGGCTAACTTTGGTTGGTTAATCCGATCAGTTCATCGATGGTCGGCAAGTATGATGGTTTTAATGATGATCCTGCACGTATTTCGTGTGTATCTCACTGGTGGCTTTAAAAAACCCCGCGAATTGACTTGGGTTACTGGTGTGGTTCTTGCTGTATTGACCGCATCTTTTGGCGTAACTGGTTATTCCTTACCTTGGGACCAAATCGGTTATTGGGCAGTAAAAATTGTAACAGGCGTGCCGGAAGCGATTCCTGTAATAGGATCGCCTTTGGTAGAGTTATTACGTGGAAGTGCTAGTGTAGGACAATCCACTTTGACTCGTTTTTATAGTTTACACACTTTTGTATTACCTCTTCTTACTGCCGTATTTATGTTAATGCACTTTCCAATGATACGTAAGCAAGGGATTTCAGGCCCTTTATAGTATAGAGAATATAGATTATCATAGTATATAGTATAGAGAATATAGATTCTAAATATTTGTAATCAATCATTGATCGCTTGGGGGAGGAAAAATAGTATTTCATTGCTACAAATATGGATTATTGAAGAATAAGACATGTATTTGGATATTTCCCTTCAACTTCAAAAAAAGGTTTTTTATTTTACATGAATAGTTGAAGCGAATTCTCCTACGAAAAAAATGGATTATGGGAGTGTGTGACTTGAACTATTGATTTGGCCACGCAGATATATACCTTTATCCGCCACATTGAAATTAATAACCAAATGTGTCTTTGTTCCAACCACTGCGTAAGCCCCATACAGAGGATAGGCTGGTTCACTTGAAGAGAATCTTTTCTATGATCAGATCCAATCATGTTGTACACGAACGGGCTCCGTAAAACCCAGTAGCAGTAGAATAAGGAATATGGTAGAATCTATATTCTATTTTACCTATTTTATTTATATGTTTTATTTTATTTTATTTATATGTTTTATTTTTTATTTCTTTCGGTTATTTAATTGCTTAATACTTTTTGAATACTTTTATAGTATGGAAATGCAGTCATTTCCTCTGCATTGATTCGATTTATGATACTATCGGAGTGAAGTGAAATAAGGGATCTAAAGAATGACATAGGCTAAACTATATTAGTAACAAGTAAATCCTTTGTATGTAAAAAGTCTCGATATTTTTTAGAGATAAAGGCCAATTGAAAGGTCTGAGACGACCCAAAAAGCACTTGATCATGATCACCCTTTAGGCCTACTTGGGTATTGAGCATTTACCTGCAAGAATGAATTCCTTGCAATAGCTAATTAATTGCCAACTCTGGAAAAAGGAATCCAGTCAATTTTTTAGTACATAAAATCATTCATAAATGTTTAGCCACGGCTAACATATATATATATAGATTTTATATATATATATAGATTTTATAAGATCTATACATACAAGATTTTTTATATGGATCTGTTTGATTCGTTTGATTCTTGCTCGAGCCGTATGATGAAAAAATTATCATGTCCGGTTCCTTCGGAGGATGGATTTATAAGAATTCACCTATCCCAATAACAAAAAAACCTGACTTGAATGATCCTGTATTAAGGGCTAAATTGGCTAAGGGAATGGGTCATAATTATTACGGAGAACCCGCATGGCCCAATGATCTTTTATATATTTTTCCGGTAGTAATTCTAGGTACTATTGCGTGTAATGTAGGATTAGCGGTTCTAGAACCATCAATGATTGGTGAACCTGCAGATCCATTTGCAACTCCTTTGGAAATATTGCCTGAATGGTATTTCTTTCCTGTATTTCAAATACTTCGTACAGTACCCAATAAGTTATTGGGTGTTCTTTTAATGGTTTCAGTACCTGCAGGATTATTAACAGTACCCTTTTTGGAGAATGTTAATAAATTCCAAAATCCATTTCGTCGTCCAGTTGCGACAACCGTCTTTTTGATTGGTACTGCAGTAGCCCTTTGGTTAGGTATTGGAGCAACATTGCCTATTGATAAATCCCTAACTTTAGGTCTTTTTTAAATTGATTCAATTGTAAAAAAAAAAAAACATCATGACGTGTATGTATATCTAGGGAATAGTCGCTTCAAAGTGAATTCTCCCTAGATAACATCTATCGGATTTCTATTTTATTCTTTGGTAAATTTGGTAAAAAAGTTAAATTGCGAAATGTTTTTCTATTTCTAGAACATCCAATATATGTTTTACATCGTCTATGTGAAAATATTCAATTTTCATAAGATCCTCTTGACTCTTATTCAAAAGGTCTGATAATGTATGTATATTAGATCTTTTGAGGCAATTATAGATCTTTGGGGTCAATTCTGATTGGTCAATAAAAACGTATTTCAATGCTATTTCGTTTTGATTTTTTCTTAATTTTGTCAATCTATCATAAAAAGTAAAAAGGGGTAAAATAGCCTTGTGTTGATTTTTTTCTAAATGGAAGTTTTCTTCTTTTGCGTGTAGAAAAGGAATAAATAAATCAATCAAATTCCGGGAGGCTTCATGAAGTGCTTCTTTAGGAGTTAAACTTCCATTTGTCCATATTTCGAGAAAAAGTATCTCTTGCTTTTCATTCCCATTTCCATAAGAATGAACGCTATGATTCGCATTTCGAACAGGCATAAATACAGCATCTATAGCAAAACTTCCCTCTTGAAAGTTATTTATCGGTTTTATATGATAGCCGCGATTTCTCTCGATTTGTAATCCAATACACAAATCAATCGGTTCTGTTAGGCTAGCAATATGCTGTGTATTATCAATAATTTCCACAAAGGGTGGTAAAATGATGTCTTGAGCAGTTACATATCCAGGACCCTTGACACAAATAGACGCATCACAAGTTCCATACAAATTGCTTCTCAATACAATTTCTTTCAAATTCATTAAAATTTCATGTATTGATTCTTGAATACCTGCTATAGTAGAAAATTCGTGTGGTATTTTCTCAGATTTTGCACGTGTGATATATGTTCCTTCGATTTCTCCAAGCAGAGCTCTTCGCGCCGCAATGCCTATTGTGTCGGCTTGGCCTTTCATAAGTGGCGACAAAATAAATCGTCCATAAAAAAGACGCTTATTGTCAGTTCTTGATTCAACACATTTCCACTGCAGTGTCCGAGTAGATATTGTTACTTTCTCTCGAACCATAATAATATTGAAATTATTGAATTATTTATTTCTCTTGAAATCTCTTCAATATTTATATTTTTTTTTTACACGCGCCTTTTTTTAGGAGGCCTGCAGCCATTATGTGGCATAGGGGTTACATCTCGAACGAAGCTTAATAGTATACCACTTCTTCGAATAGCTCTTAATGCAGCATCTCGTCCGAGACCAGGACCCTTTATCATGACTTCTGCCCGTTGCATACCTTGATCTACTACCGTTCGTATAGCATTTCCTGCTGCGGTTTGAGCTGCAAATGGCGTTCCTCTTCTTGTGCCCCGGAATCCACAAGCGCCAGCGGAGGACCAAGAAATTACTCGACCCCGTACATCTGTAACGGTTACAATAGTATTGTTGAAACTTGCTTGAACATGAATAATTCCTTTTGGTATTTTACGTGCATTCTTACGCGAACCAATACGTCCATTTCTGCGCGAACCAATTCTTGGTAAAGGTTTTGCCATATTTTATTATTTCATAAATATAAGTCAGGGGTCTATGGATATATCCATTTCATGTCAAAATAGATCCTTTTTTTATTTGTACATCAGATCCTTTAGAGTGTTTTCACTTAGCAAGATTATCCTTGTCTTTGTTTATGTCTCGGGTTAAAGCAAATTACTATAATTCGTCCCCGTCGACGTATCAGTCGACATTTTTCGCAAATTTTACGAACCGAAGCTCTTATTTTCATATTTGTCATCCCTTAAATTTTGAATATACATACTTTTTTGAGGAAAATAAGTTTCTTTAAACTTTGAAATCGTGAATTTTATCTCTATGAAAGTGAAAGAAATTTGAAAGTTGAAAAAAAAAACTGACTAATTATTCAAATCTTTGTTTGTTGCGGAGTCTATAAATTAGAAGTGTTCCGGTCGAATTATAAGTATTTAACACTATTTTTATAAGTACTTAACACTATTTATTATAAGTATTTAACACTATTTCTGGGCAGTATAGGTATAAAAAACTATGTTAGATCTTTCCTGAAATATAACCTAAAACCAGATTTTCATTATTTATAGGAACTTGGAACATACGATTGAAAAAGTGATTCATTAATTAAACCTTTCTGAATTGAATCCATTTTTTGTTTTTTCATTCCATCTAAAATCTTCTTCAAGTATCAATTAATGTTAATGTAAGGGGAATGATATTCGAAACCTATTCGCTCTCTTTTTTTTTTCACAAATAAGAAATTGGGATTCAATTCGGATATCTGAAAGATTACCATATATAACACAAGATTTCTCCACCGATTCTTTCTATTCGAGCTTCCCGGTCGGTCATTATACCCCGAGAGGTAGAAAGAATTACAATACCCATCCCGCCAAAAATTCTAGGAATTTTTTGATAGTTAGAATAGATTCGTAAACCAGGTTGGCTGATCCGTTTTAAATTTAGACTAGTTCTATATGGTCCTTTCCTCTTTCTTCTATGTCGTAGGGTTAAAACCAAAAATTTTTTGGTACTTTCCTGGTGTTTCCTGAAATTTTCAATAAAACCCTCTCGTAAAAGTATTTTAATAATGTTTTCGGTGATGTTAGTGGATGTTATTCGAATGGTTCCTTTTCTATTCATGTCAGCATTTCGTATAGAGGTTATTATGTCAGCAATAGGATCCCTACCCATAATAAACTAAGATTTTGATTTCTCTCTAATTTTGATATAATCAACATACCCCTTTTTTTCTTTTTTTTTTATTATTATTATTTATTATTAAATTAAAAATTCAAATTATTTTTATTAATATTATTAAATATTAATATTATATTATTATTTTAATTAATATTATTATTTTAATTAATATTATATTTAATTAATATTATATTATTATTTTATTTTTTTCTTTTTTTTATTATTTATATATTATTATTATATATATTATTATTATAGTATTTTAATTTTATATATTATATTATAGTTATAGTATTTTAATATTATATTATTATATATTTTTAATATTATATTATTATATATTATATTATTATATATTATATTATAATATATTATATATAGTATTTTATTATATTAAATTATTTAATATAATAATTAATATAACAAATTATTTAATATAATAATTATTTAATATAATAATAATAATATTTTATTTTTTATTAAATTTTTATTAAAATTTAATAAAAATAATAAAAAATAATAAAAAATAAAATGAATATAAATAAATATTAATTAAATAATAAATAAATATTATAAATATAAATATTAATTAAATAAATATTTTAAATAAATATTCAATTTTTCTTTTTTTTAAAGGTATATTTTTAAAGGTATATAAAGGTATATGCGTGAAATACAATTTAATTTACTAATTAATTTAGTAATGAAATTCGATTTCATTTTCTTCAAATACTATAACTATATCAATCACGGCCTCATCTTAATCTTAAAAGGTATGTCTTCTTTTTTTCTAATTTTTTCTCTTATAATACTTCAGGCGCTAATGAAACTATTTTAGTAAAATTAAACCGTCTCAATTCTCGGGCGATTGCACCAAAAATTCGAGTTCCCTTTGGATTTCCTTCTTGATCAATGACAACTGCAGCATTGTCATCATATCGTATTATCATACCGTTATCACGTTTGAGTTCTTTACAATTACGTACAATTACAGCTCGGATTACTTCTGACCTTTCTAGAGATGAATTTGGTGCTGCTTCCTTGATCACAGCAACAATAACGTCACCAATATGAGCATATCGGCGATTACTATTCCCTATGATTCGAATACACATCAATTCTCGGGCTCCGCTGTTATCCGCTACATTCAAATGGGTCTGAGATTGGATCATATCATTTTTTTTTTTTAATCTGTTAAAGGAAAAAAAGATATATTGTTTGTCCAAAAAAAAAAAAAGAAACTTGCGATTTTTTTAGCATCCCAAAACAAAAGTCTTTTTCTTTGAGTTCTATATTCCTATCACGAAATAATGAATTGAGTTCGTATAGGCATTTTGGATGCTGCTATTGAAATAGCGCTTCTTGCTATATTTTCTGCTACTCCGCCCATTTCATAAAGTATTCTACCCGGTTTAACGACAGCTACCCAATATTCAGGAGATCCTTTTCCCGAACCCATACGTGTTTCCGTAGGTCTTAAAGTAACTGGCTTGTCGGGAAATATACGTACCCATATTTTTCCACCGCGGCGCGCATTTCGTGTCATTGCTCGGCGGCCCGCTTCTATTTGTCTAGATGTAATCCAAGCGGGTTCAAGTGCTTGAAGAGCATATCTGCCGAAACAAATACGATTACCTCGAAAAGCTATTCCTTTCATTCTTCCTCTATGTTGTTTACGGAATCGGGTTCTTTTTGGGTTATAGTTGATGGTTGTTTCTCAATTCCATCTCTACTACAGAACCGAACATGAGAGTTTCTTCTCATCCAGCTCCTCGCGAATGAACGAATGAAATGATTAAAAATATATATATATAATATATATGTGTTTCATGAATAATATACTAAATCATGGGATTTTTAAGATTTCACTAAATTTATTTATTTATTTTTATCTAATCTATTTCTAATCTATTTATTATTATCTAATCTATTTATTATAATTAGATTATTTTCTATTTTATTAGATTATTAGAACAGCAATTTGTATCTATATTTATATATTTTTTAATATATATATAATATATATTATTAAATATATATTATTATTAAATATAGATATTATTTTTTTTTATTAAATATATATTATTAACTTTAGCCTTTAGCCATGTGTATATAATATATATTTTATATATTTTAGTATATATTTTTAGCCATGTATATATTTTAAGCTATGTATATATATTTTCAATTTTGTTTTATATATTTTATAATATATTTTATAATATATTTTATAATAAATATACATATATATATATATATATATCTATTTATATATTATTATTTATATAATATATATATATAATATATATATTATATAAATATATATTTATTTTATTTATATATATATTTATTTATATATATATTTATATTGTTATATTATTTATATTATATTATTATAATATTATATAATTATTATGATATTATATATATATTTATTTATATATAATATTTATATATAATAATATATATAATATTTATATATAATAATATAATAATTATTTATAATTATTTATATATTATATAATTATTTATATATTCTAATATAATATTGTTATTATAATATTGTTTTATTATTTGTTATTAATTCTTATTAATTAATCTTATTAATTCATTTTAATTTTATTATAATAATATATTTTATTATAATTTTATTATAATAATAATAATAATAATAATAATAATATTTCTAAATATTTTTATTATTTTATTAGTATTATTATTATTTTATTAGTATTATATAGTATTATAATTTTTTTATTAGTATTATAATATTATAGATATAGATAATTAGATATTATAGATATAGATAATTAGATAATTTTTTCTATTTTATTTTGATAATCTTGTTTTTGTTATAAGATTCTAACAAATTTTACAAATTTTTTAGATTTTTTTATTAGTTTTTTTATTAGATTTCTAAAAATTAGCGATTTGATATATTTGATATCATAATTATAATCTAAAAAACTTCGCGGGCGAATATTCACTCTTTCATCAATATTTATTTCCTTTCTAGAGATGATCCATGATCTTTCAGAATAAATGGATTGTCTTCTGGTTCCTTTCGCTATCCCCCCAATAAATCATTACGATTTGTTTTCAAAAAAATCTTATGTATTTACAGGTTCCGTCGTTCCCATCGCCTCTTCATTAATGATTAGGTCTTAATTTTACAATGGAGCCTAATGAAATTTGTTCTTGAGTCAATCTTCTCAGTCTTTATTGGCTCGAGGCTCTTGGTTTTTTGTTTTCTGAACGAATTTGTTTAATTATAGATCCATTGGTATTGATGCTTTAATACATTAGCTTTTCTGTGATGACTCATAGACCTTACATATCGGAATCATAGATCATTGATATTCTTTTTCTCTCTTTCTTTCACCCTTCCATTTATCCGCATAATTTTTTATTTTGATTTACAACTCCTAATCAAATCAGATTGGTTTTTCTTTTGTTTGTGCAAAGGGGATTTCACTTGCTCCAATAATATGACCAATATATCATATCTTGAATGTTTCTTTGGATCCAGATAATGCAAAGCGATGAGTTGGTTATTAGTTGTATATTTATACTTATTAGTTCATAGTATGGGTCAGTCCTTTTTTTAATCCTGACTCTAAAAAACCAACGAGTCACACACTAAGCATAGCAATTATATCAAATTATCAATTGAATTGTTTATTTTATTCAACCCTATAGAATATAGAAATAGAATTCGAATTGAGTCTTTTTTTTTTTTTTTAAAAGAATCAAAGAGTTTGTCATTTTTGTTTTATCAATGGATAGAATTAAAGACAAGTCAAGTAAGAATTTATTATTTTTTGTCTAGAAATACCCAAATTTTTATACCTAATACTCCATAAATAGTTCTAACCGTATACGAATAATAATCAATTTTAGCTCGAATGGTTTGTAGAGGAACCCTACCCTCTCGAATCCATTCAACGCGTGAAATTTCTTTTCCGTCAAGACGCCCCGCAATTTGTACTTGAATTCCTTTTGTATCTGCCTGTTCGGTTAATTCAATAGCCTTTTTCATTGCTTTTCGAAAGGACACTCTATTCTTTAATTGTCCGGCTATAAATTCTGCAAGAATATTAGGGTGCCCGTAAGGGTTTGAAATTCTTGTAATAGCAATATTGAGTTTTCGGTTCACACAATTAAGTTCCTTTTGTACATTTATCTGTAATTCTTCGATTCGTTTAGGTTTACTTTCTATTAATAATTTTTGGAATCCTATATATATTATGACTTGAATCACATCGATTCGTTTTTGAATCTCTATACGTGCAATTCCCTCAACACCAGAAGATATTTTCGTATTTTTTTTTACATAGTTCTTGATACAGTTTCTTATTTTTTGATCTTCTTGTAGACCCTCAGAGTAATTTTTTGGTTGAGCAAACCAAAGAGAATGATGACTTTGGGTTGTACCAAGTCTGAAACCAAGCGGATTTATTTTTTGTCCCATAATCCCTCACTAATTACTATACATATCATGAAATGTCATATCTTTG
Organism: Mallotus nudiflorus; assembly: GCA_947683625.1. Classification (NCBI taxonomy): domain Eukaryota; kingdom Viridiplantae; phylum Streptophyta; class Magnoliopsida; order Malpighiales; family Euphorbiaceae; genus Mallotus; species Mallotus nudiflorus. Next base: position 42,469 of record CANTUR010002200.1, read on the forward strand.
GATTTAGCTTTTTTTATCCATCCCCGGGTTTT
>CANTUR010002201.1:0-59548 GCA_947683625.1 Mallotus nudiflorus
AACGCAGTGCAAGTCATCTTCAACGTAGTAAAGCATAGAAATAATCTTTCTAGGTATAAACGCATAGCCAATCTTTAATAGTCTGATGGGCTTTTAAAGTATAGGCTTGGGCCTTTATAGATAGAAAACCTCATGGCAAATTCATAAGACATTTGGGTCTTCCTAGGGGAAGTTACCTACGCACTATATGAGCTAATTCTGGTAAAAAGGTCAAGGTTCCTTAGTAAGATGCCTCTTTAAAGACTTGAGTTCAGACAAGGTCAGAGGCTCCGACATCCTTTGCAAACTCAAGAGAACACTACCCACCTTTAGGACTTGGTTACAAGCTCTGGTCAGATAAAGCTAGTAATCTCTCTTGAATTGAGTTAAGGCTAAGAGTGATGGTTTGCCAATTTATAATCGTATGAAGCTAGTGGATCATGGAACTATAACCAACGCCATCAGTTAATAAGGACATGCAAAATTAATGCAAGAATAAAATACTAATTAATAAACTAATTCTAAAGAACACAAGTAGATCAGTATCTTTTATCCCTAGTAGAGTCGCACAATAACGAGGGGTTTAGTGTGCATCCAAGCTTTAGCAACCGTGACACTGTTAGACTAAGGCTTAGAGACACACTAACACTGTATAAAGACATGACATGGAGATGAGGAGTCACCACCAGGGTAATAACTGGGACAAATCAAACAAATGGTGGTACTTGATTCCTAAAAGAAAGCTAGCACATAACCAGGAGATTCTAGGTATGAAATACAACTTCTTTCAGTCTCATGTTCTTTTAGAATTACTTATGAATTACTACTTTATCCTCTATTTACATGCAATTTCATATAAAACCTACAAACCAATCAATTCTATGCAAACTCGATGATATATACAAGTAAACAAGCATTCATCATAATCCTAGGTAGTCTAATCTACATTGATTTTAATTAAATGAGCTAAATCTACATGTTTTAATTCATCAGGGAGTCTAAAGACTAATAGGCTAATCCTATTTAATTTTAATTAAGTGAATTACGTCTATTTATTTTAATTCTAAAAATGGGCTAATTCTACAAATTATGAAGTATTAATTTAATGGGCCTAATTCTATATGTATTAATCTAAAGTGATATTAAATCTACAAATATGGAAATGCTTAAATTAATGGGCTAAGCTACATTAATTTAATTAAATTAGGTGGGCCTATGTCTAATTACTAAGTGGACCTAAGTATCTTCCTCTAAATCTAATTATTATGGGCCTAAAGATGCATTTTAATTAATTAAACCTAAAAAACCTAAATTTAAATGGGTTAAAGCCTAAGTGGGCCAGGGCCCAAAACACAGAAACATAAGCAAACAAGCCAAAAAATAAAAAATATATCATAAAAAGAATCAAATAAAAGATCAAATATTAATTTAACTTTTTCTAACAACCTAATTTAATTAAAGTGACCATAAAACAAATAAACTAAATAAAATAATCAACAAGCACCTTAATTCCATCAACTTAAATCTATTCCATTTTAATTAAACAACTTAATGATTTCTATAGCCATTAATTTTAATTAATACCCAATTAAAACCCTAATTTACTAACAATTAAATAAAACAACACATAAGCACACACCAAATTTCATTATTCCCACTATTCGGACTCTTACAATCAACTATTGAGAATAATAAAAAAGAAGAAGAACTAATACAATTCCTAGAAATAAATAAAAGTAAGATCATTAAATAAAAACCTAGAAACTACATCTAGCTACAAGGTTCATCCATGGCGTTCCATGGACCTACTGAATTTGGTTCTCCACCATGATTATCATGTAATCTCCTTCATATCACCATACAAAGGTAAAATAATGATTAATGAATAAAATCTTAATAAAATTCAATAAATCAAAATAATAATAAAAGAAGAAACATAAAGAAGGTAGGGAGAAGAAAAATACTTATGGATGCTTGTGAATGGCTTGCTGTCAGACTAGTAAGATCACGTTGTTTTATAGGTCTTCAAACTTATTATTCTCCATCTCAAAAATCTCCAATGACTAAATCACCAAGAATTTTTTTGTGTACTCCCTAAGAAAAGTCTAAAGAACCTTAGGAAGAAGAGAGCTAAAATTGCAAAAAAGGATGTAAAATTTTGTCCCCTGCTCCAGGAGCATAAGCTCTCCTTTTATAAGGAATAAACTAAAAAACCCTCAGTTCTACATACTAAGAGTTCTAATTTTAAAAGGAATTTATTTCTAACTATTAAATAAGTCCTAAAAATAAATTTAAGAAAATTTTAAATTAATCAAAACTAGGAAAAATATTTTTATTTTCTGTAAAAAATACAAAAAAAATAGAAATAGGTAATTCTGACCGGAATTATAGATTCCAATTGAAATTTTATAATTCTGATTTTTAACTTTTAATTACAAAAAGACTCCCTAAAGAAATTAATTTTTCAATAAGGTCTTAAAGGTATTACAATTAAGTCCTTAAAAACCCAATGAAACTCTTTCTAAAAACGTATTCAAATTTTTAAGGTTTAAAATTTCAAGTGTTGAAGACCTACTTATAATATTTTATCATGAGTCCTTTGTCACATCCATATTTTATTATCAAAATTAGGTTTTTACACTCCTTTGTTCTTGAATTTGAGTTTGGGACACTAACTTCTAATGTGTTTCGGTTTCATGCATTCATAGCAAGTAACCTCTTTGGTTTCTTATTATTTTCTCCCCCGTGCTTCTGTTGAAATCTCCTGCTCTTGAAGAATTTTCTTTCTCAAGAACTTCTTGAAGCTTCTAGTGAGCATGGCAATTATATCTTCATCAAGATCCTTCACTGTTTTCCTTTTCATTATCATCTTGTAAAGCTTTTAATGTAATGCTTTTTTCTTTTCTTCCCTGCCTTTTTGCTCCTTACCTCTTTATTTAATTATAAACTCATGTGTCAAGAGCTTACCAATAAGCACATCAGTTGAAAGGATAGAAGGTCTTGACGTTCCTCAAGTGAAGTGACTCAAGATTCCCAATCCTTCTTAGGTAGGATTCTTAGAACCCTATTGATCACCTCTTCCTAGGAGAACTATTTTCCAAGTTTCTTGAGGGTTGTGAGGAGAGCATTAAGATGATTTTTCATCTTCGTGATTCATTCTTGAGGCTTCAAGTTAAAGAGTTCATATTTATGCATATAAGGTGTTAACTTTTTGCTTTTACTTATATATTGCCTTCATAATGGTTCTCCAAGGTCTCCCATATTTACTTAGCCAAAATGCAATGTTGAAGTTTGCCTTTTTCTCTGTCATGGAAAAGAGTAGAGTGATCATAGTTTTCTTGTATTGTAGTTTTCTTCCTTTTGATCATTACTCCAATCACTTCTAAGAGAGTAGTTTGTACACCATCAATGGTAGTTTTTGGTGGTTGCCAACCTTTGAGAATAAATTCCCAAAGTCTAATGGAATCATAGTCTAGATATATCTCTATTTTGAACTTCCAATGAGGATAGTCACTACCATCAAGAATGGTCTTAATGAAGAAATATTTTGAGATTCACTCCTCATGATCTTGTATTCTAGCAATGAAGTTCCTAGAATTCAAGCTCTGATACCAATGAAAATGCCTTAGGCGGGAGTGAATAAGGATAATGAGGGTTTTCGCAAAATTAAAATGATTTTAAGGAATTAAACAAGAATTAAAAGAATGTTGAGAAGGAAGAATGAAGAGCACAATGATTTAAGGAGTTGGATTCAACAATAATCTTACGTCTCCACCTACTTATCCCCAAGTTAGGATTTTCAATCACCCATAATTTTATTCATAAGATTGATATTACATAAGATTTTATGGCTCACTCTTACAACCTTGCAACTTGAGTTTTTAAGACTCACTCAAAAATCAAATTCCAAGTGTTTCAATAGACAACACTTAAACCAATTACTTTTAGAATAAAATCTCACTTCTCATTTTTTTTAATCCTAGAAAATAGAAGAACAAGAATGTCTATTTTAACACTCACAAACTCTTACAAGAGTTACATTAATACAAAAATTTTTTAAGAAAGAATTTGAGAGCTTAATTGAAAGCTTAATAGAGAATAAATGATAAATAAGTTTCCTAAAAACTTCAATTGAACTCTATAGAGTGTTTATATAGATAACACTAAATAAATATGGCTGCTGGATGTATCAAACATGTCTCCAACATGTATTATTTATTTTTTAATCCATCTTGGACTTATTTCTATTAGAATGCAAAATGTCGCTCACAATCATGAGGAGCAAGTTCTGGCTCGTGAGGAGTGAAATACTAGCCATTGCATTCAAAAAATGACCGTGTTGTATTCAAAAAATGACCGTGTCATGACCCAAACTATGAGTCAAGACCGGGTGCTAAGGAATGGGAATTCTTTTGAATCTGGAACTCGTAGCAAGCCTTAGAAAATAAAACCATGCAATAAATAAATAAAAAGTACTATAGAATAAATCTTTCGAATCAATATATAAAATAAATACTCTAATTCCTTTCATAAATGAATATATATTTGTATAGTGTTTAAATAAAATTCTTAGAGTATTTAATATCAAAATAAAAATACTCTTCTGATACAATACATTACTACTGTAGTTTCTAGATACAATTCAGAGTTCAAAATGTACATTTACATAAATAGTCGGGACGGAAGGACAACGGCAAGGAACTCTACTACTAAGGTCTGACGATACAGGATCTCCTGAAAAAAATAATTGAGGGGGGTCTTACTGAGTGAATTATTATACTATATATACATGCAATCTAAACCATATCTACAGAGCATTCATATATATGTATATTCACGCATTTCACACAAATGCCAAACTCTGCTTTTATAAATATACTAAATGTAGAAAACATATTTTAATACACGAAGGATCCATAGAACCCTATAATCGCAACCTCAATCAACCACATCAACACTCTAGCCATACAGGCTCACTTGATTCCAATAGAACGCTTATTCCAATTTGGACAGTAGACTGGCCCTGAGACACAAAGTCAATCGAGCTCCACAGTCTGACTGTCAGTGTGATTGGCCCGAGACACTTGCTCAATCGAGCTCCAACAATCACACTATCTATCACCTCACATTTCAATTAAATCAATAGACCATTTATTCTATTATGGATAGTAGACTCGCCCCAAGACATAAGTCAACCGAGCTCCAGCAATCTAACTGTTAGTGTGATTGGCCCCGCAATCACACTATCATCACACCATCGATCTTAATAAAATTAATTATAATCACCACAATTGATTCTCACTCAACCCTGATCTATCGCACCGGTACATACACAGTCCTAGTGTTGCCCACTAGGTAGCACATTCTATTGATATCCTTCATTTAAAATAAACCATTCATTCGAAAAATAATTAATGTAGAATGATATTCATATAGTAAAATCAACTATATATATCAGAAATACTACCAAATCTACGTAGTATTTTCGGGTATAATGTCAAATAAAACATGAAATATCTAAAGATAAACCATTAATATAATTAAAAAAAATTTAAGTGCAATTTAATGTGCATTATTTGAAAATATATCAAAATATACCAAAATAAACTTAAAACAATTAAAGTGTAGGTTAATAATATGGCAAGCAATTATTTAGGAAAAACCTAAATATACTGAAACATCCTAACGTATACTAATCATTCAATAAATAATTATGATAAATGTACATTAAACATGTATATATATAAATGTATTAACATAAACCTACTTATTAACGTGCATATATCAAAATACATGCATAATTATTTAACGTGCATATATATAAAAATACAATTCTAGATATATCAAAAATCTTATAATTTAGATCACTTTAAAAACATATAATGAAATGAAAAACCTAAGTGATGCATCATATTGCAATGCATATATATACAGTATAATAACTCACTGGTGTGCGCTCCCCGAGACAACTCGATGAGCCTAGTCCATTAGGCCTCAGTCTCAGCATAACTAGAAAAATAAAATAACAACCATCATAATAAATTCTAACGCTATGCTTCTAGAGTTACTACGGAAAGACTCAATTAAAAATTTACAACTAGACTCGGACTGGTTGTCATGTTTTACCACACTTCGAGTATACACAATCACACAAACCCTCGGTCGGACTCCCAAATTACGATTCTACCGACCGAGGTTCACAATTAACGAGATAAACACAGAATACATTTAAATTCCAAAAATATCGAAAATATCCTTTATATATCAACTTATAGCAATTTAGGGATTTAAACGCTAAAAATAATTAATTTACCGATAATTACAATAAAACCCTAATTTTAATAAAATATTATTAAAAATCCATAATTCTCGATAAATTCATAAATATTAACCAAAATTCATTTTATAAATTCAAATTACACAATTAGCCCTAAAACATATTAAAAAATCATTATAAACTCATTTATTTAAAAAAATAATATATTATACATAATTTGAAAATAATTTTTGAAAAATAGTTTTAATTAGCTAAAAATACTAAATAATTTGTAAAAATCATTTTTATACCTCAAATAATTATTAAAACCAATTTAATTAAATTTTCAACCAAATTATTACCACATTACCAAAATACCCCTAGTTATATATAAATTCACATAATATACTATAATTATTCAAAAATTCACTAAAAATTATACAATAGCTCAAAAATTAATTTCTCAACATATAATTCAATAAAATCAATAATTATGCTCAATTAACCCATTAATTTTAACAAAATGCTCATTTAACCTAATTTTCTAAAAATCACCTAAACTAAATAAATTCATAATAATTATACAAAAATCACAAAAAATAACAAATAAATTTCTAAAATTCATTTTAACCCTAAAAACACCATAAATCACAATTTCATAATTTATTTAATTAATTTACAAAAATTATAAAATATTAATAAAATAATTAAAATTCACAAAAATCAAAATAATTTTCAAAAATTCCACAAAAATTATAGGTTGTAGATTAAGCTAAGAGGATCAATATTTGTGAAGGAACTAAGCCTAAATCTAACAAGAACTATAAAAAAAATCATGAATTCAAGAAGGTTCGAAATGGAAATGAGCTCAAACCTTCACCACCACTTGATTTCCGGTAAAAAGGAGCTTGAAATAGGAACCACTGGAGCTCAAGGAGTCAATGGAGATTGGCGGGGCACGAAATGGTGGACGAAATCATGAAAGATGAAGGAGAGACTAACTTCCAACCAAAACGCGATCTTCAACTTCACCGGCGCCGGAGGGGATGACAGAAGGCAGCGGAGCTGTTGAAGGAAGAAGGTGGACGTCCAGGAGGCACTCCGACGACCTTTGATCAGCAAAATGGATGGAGATGGTGAAGGGATGTCGGATTGTGATGGAGAGGAAGGCAATGGCAATGGTTGTAAATTTATCAAACTTCATATTTGTATATATATATATATAACTTTAACTTTTAATAATATATCAATATTATATTCAAAAATAATTTTACACCACATGTTAAAATAATAATATCTATATACATATACATATATACATAATACACATTAATTAAATAAAAATGTATAATATATAATATTTACATAATTAATATAAACCCTAAAATATTAAATATGCATATATATATATATATATATATATATATATATATATATATATATATATATATATATATATATATATATATATATATATATATATATATATATATATGCATGTCTATGTATATATTTTAATACAATAATTAAAATCATGCATGGACTCATGCAAATACGTAAAACCAACTAACCTAATTAATAATTATTTATTTAGGTTTAATTTTTCCAAAAATAAAATTCTTGAAAAAAAAAAAATATATATATATATATATATATATATATGCATGTCTATGTATATATTTTAATACAATAATTAAAATCATGCATGGACTCATGCAAATACGTAAAACCAACTAACCTAATTAATAATTATTTATTTAGGTTTAATTTTTCCAAAAATAAAATTCTTGAAAAAATTTTACGTAAGAAATCCAAAATAATTAAAGATAACTTTAATAAATAACAAACTAATTAAATAATAAAATATATTTATCAAAATTATTAACACTGTATATCCCGATGCAGTTTAAAATTATTTAAAATCTCGGCGTATTACAGACCGTTTGGATTTAATTAGAGCTTGAATTTGATTTAATTAAATATAGTTGCTTTGAGATTAAATGTAATTAAGGTTAAGATCTTACTAATTGTCATTTTTATTTATTTTTCTAAATTTTTTGAATTTTTCGAGTTCGGGTTATTGTTCATGTACCTGTTTTAGCTCAAAAAATTTTATATTTTAAATAAATTCTATTAATTATGTAGAGTAACCTTCATTAAGGAAGTTTTATGAAATTATGCATGGAAATTTAAATATGAATTTTTAAAGGTTATGTGTAAATATGTATTTTTGAGAAAATATTAGAAATTATTTGATTTTAATTAAAATTGTTGTTAAGTATTCTGTTTAGATTGATTGTTGACAAATAAAAGTATGGAAAAAAAATTTATAATTATTTTCCCAATTATTAATTATTTAGTAGTTATTTTGGGAAATATATGAAAAAAATAAATTTATTTATTATTTTTGAGCCTAAATAAATCTTTTATTATTTTATTGATAATAATAAGTGATTTTAATAATTATTTACAATTTATGCCAATTTATTTGTAAAATGGAAATTTTATTCCATTAATGGATTTTATTGGCAATTATTATTTGTGAACTAGAATTTTATTATTTATTTGGAAAATATATTTTTTTAATATTTTTATGATATATTTTGGTGATTTGAGAAAATTATAGTATTTTATTGTATATTTTGTGATGTTGGTTCTCGGTTGGGCATGAATTGTAGTTCGGGGGCCCAACCTAAGATGTTGAGCTTTAGAATATTTTTGAAGTGTGTTTTTGTGTAGGAATAATTCTACTTTTAGTAGAGAGATATCCATTTTACAAAGGAGACTCTGCTGAATTTTCAGTAGATTTCTCGTAAAATGTGACATCACTATGTTTTAAGTTTTAAGTCTTTTATTAGAGTTGTGTTTTAGATCGAGTCTTTTCTCAGAAATCTAGAATATATAAGATTAAAATTTTATCCTAATTATTTTATTATTATTTTTCTATAGTTGTGCCAAGACCGAGGCCTACAAGATAGGGCTAGTCGAGTCATCATAGGGAGCGCCTGTGAGTTGTTATTATATGTATGCATTGCATGTAGAAATTTTATTGGCATCCATATTTTGATAAATATGAATTTAAAATGTTGTGATTATTGGATAAATATGAATATTAATTGTGATTATTGGATACTATTTGTTATTGATATTGATATGTTATTTTTGAAGGATGGTATTGGAACATGCTACATAGTGGGCTACACTATGACTATTGTGTTACAGTATGCTAGGTGCTAGGCTATAAATTTTTATTGATATGAGACTATATGATTTAAGATATGGAAAAAAATTGATTATTGAGATTTATGTTTAGAGAGTGGTATGGCTGTGGAAGCTTAGTTGACCTAGTGTCTTAGGGCCAGTCATACCAGTAGTGAGACTGTGGAAGCTCGATTGACTTAGTATCTCAGGGCCAATCCACTATCAAATTAGAAAGAGCAATATTCTTGGATTTAAGTGAGCCTATTGGATAGTGAGGTTTAGTTACTTAGGTTGCGATAATTTTAAGGTTCTGCTCTGGTCCTCCACTAAATTTCCATTTATGTGCTTATATGAAAATTATTTTTTAACATCTGCTTGAAATGCATGTATAAATTACATAAATATAATTATAAATATATAAATACTATATTGATTCTTGATTGTTTGTATGCTTAGATTACATGTATATATATAATAATAATTCACTTAGTGAGGTTTGACCCCCCCTTCAATTATTTTTGTTGTGATATGATATGAAAGTTATTTTGATTTAAAATTTTTTAACTCTGAAGTATATTTATTTTTATGTTTTGTTAAGTTTTTATATTTTAGGCTTGCTACGGGGTTTCAGATTCATGAGAATTCCGGTTCCCTAGTGCCAATTATGACTTCTGAGTTTAGATTATGATAAAGTTGGTATCAGAGCCTAGGTTTAGTATGGTTGGACATATGTTGCTAGAGTTGAGTTTTCTTTGAAACCACTACAGTAATTAGGTTTGACTATGTCTTTGAAAGTCTTCCTTGCTTTAGAATTCTGCATAACCATTAGGATGTCTATTTTGGTCTAAATAGTGTTTATTTATATTCCTTTCAGAATGAGGAGGAGAGCATAAACCGCTTCACTAGCTGATAAGGCTGAGGATGAAGATGAGGAGTCCTACAAAATGAGATTTTACCCCATAAGCCGCCAGTTAAGTGTAGGGATAAAGGTAGGGATAGACCTAAAGGAGCGGTAAGTCACCGTAGACAGAGAGAGCTGCAAGATGAGGAACCTACAGGCCAGGATTTTGAGGAAGAAGCTTTTGCACCAAGAGTTCAACAGGGTGTAACAGTTATACCCCAAGCCATACTACCTTTGTAGCCTTTTTATTAGCAAGGAGTTTGGAGTATGTCAAACTTAGAGGTAGCTTTATTTTACGCTAGAGTCGGTAAGATATCCTTTTATGGGACTTCAAACACGCTTGATTTTCTTCATGTGATTAAGTCAAGGACTTGGACTATATACACCAATTATCAGAGGATTTTGATTAATCCAGGTGCCACCCATTCTTTTGTGTCCCCTGTGTTTGCTTCAAAATCAAGTTGGCAAGCCGTGAGGATGGCAATTCCTTTATTAGTTGCCACCCCTCTAAGTGATTCATTAAACACCAATGTGATTCTTCTTGGGTGTCCTGTGTTGGTAAAAGGTAGAGAGCTACTTATAGATTTAGTGTTGCTGGATGTAATGGATTTTGATGTAATCCTGGGAATGGATTAGTTGTCTCAACATCATGCTATAGTGGATTATCATAGCAAGGAGGTGATTTTCAAAATTCTAAGTTTAGAGGAATTCAAGTTTATGGGTGATAAGAGTTTTGCACCTCAGAATCTTATTTCTACTATTACATTAAGGAAGATACTAAAAAAGGGTGTCAAGGATACTTAGCATTGGTTAGGGACACTATAACATAATTGACATTCATCTCAGATGTTCTTATAGCATATGAATTTCTAGATGTCTTCCCTAATGAATTGTCGGGTTTACCACCTCATAGGGAGATTGAATTCTTTATTGATATGGTTCTAGGCATTGCTCCTATCTCTATATTACCTTATAGGATGGCTCCTGTAGAGCTGAAACAGTTAAAGGAGCATTTGCAAGAGTTACTGGACAAGGGTTTTATAAGACCCAATACTTCTCCTTGGGATGCACTAGTCCTATTTGTAAAGAAAAAGGATAGTACTCTGAGACTGTGCATTGATTGTAGAGAATTGAATAAGGTAACTGTTAAGAACAAGTATCCTCTTTTGAGAATAAATGATTTATTTAATCAACTTCAAGGTGCACAGTTATTTTCTAAGATCGACTTGAGATCGAGCTATCATCAGTTATGGATTAGTGAAGCCGATGTTCCTAAAATGGCCACTATTAGTTTATGGCCACTATGAGTTTATGGTGATGTCCTTCAGATTAACCAATACACCAGTACCCTTTATGGATCCTATGAATAGGGTGTTCAGACTATTTATGGATTAGTTTGTAGTGGTATTCATTGATGATATACTAGTGTATTCGAAGAGTATGGAAGAGCATGTATATCATTTGAGAAATGTGCTATAGACATTAAGGGAGCATCACCTTAATGCTAAGTTCTTAAAGTATGATTTTTGGCTAGAAAGTGTAGCATTCCTTAGGCATGTAATGTCTAAGGATGGCATTCAGGTTTACCCATAAAAGATTAAAGCAATGTTTAGGTGGCTTAGACCGACAGCAGTCATTGAGATTCAGAGTTTCTTAGGTTTGGCTAGGTATTATAGGAGGTTTGTCTAGGATTTTTTAAGGATTGTGGCACCTATAACTAGCCTGACTTATAAGAATGTGAAGTTTATATGGTCAGATGCATATGAGAATAGCTTCCAACTGTTAAAGGAGAAGTTGACTATAACTCTAGTGTTAATTTTGCCCAATGGAGTAGACAAGTTTACTATATACTATGATGCTTCCAAAGTTGGTCTAGGTTATGTGTTAATGCGGAATGGAAGAGTAGTGGCTTATGCTTCTAGGCAGTTGAAGAAGCATGAGCATAATTATCCTACCCGTGACCTAGAGATGATCGTTGTAATCTTTGCTCTCAAGATTTGGAGGCATTATTTGTACAAGGTAACATGCAAAATCTACATTAACCACAAAAGTCTAAAGTATATCTTTCAGCAAAGAGAATTAAATCTCAGATAGAGAAGATGGCTAGAACTTCTAAAGGATTATGTTTGTGATATCTTATACCATTCAGGCAAGGCTAATGTGTTAGCAGATGCCTTAAGCAGGAAGTCCTCAGGTAGTCTTGCTCACATCAGTATGGATAGGAGACCGTTGATCTAAGAGATGCACAAATTAGTGGACCTAAGGTTGATGATGAACATAACCAAGTCAGGAGGATTGTTAGCTCAGTTCAAAGTTAGATTAGTATTGACGGATAGGATTAAAGTAGCTTAAAGCTGAGATCCTGATTTGGTTGAGCTTATGGAGAAAGTTCATGAAGGGAAGTTGATTTATTTTTATCTCAATAATGAAGGTGTGTTATAGATTAGTGGGAGATTGTGTGTTCCTGATGTGGGTAATTTAAGGGAAAAAGATATGGGAAGAAGGTCATTTTACAGCTTATAGTGTACATCCTAGTTCTACTAAGATGTACCATAATATTAAGGATATTTACTAGTGGGATGGAATGAAGAAAGATGTAGCTAAATTTGTTTTTAAGTGCTTGACCTAGTAGCAAGTGAAAGTAGAGCATCAAAAGCCTCTTGGAAACCTTCAATCTCTTCTGATCCCTGAGTGAAAATGGGAGAGAGTCACTATTGATTTTATGATAGAGTTACCTTGTTCAAAGGATGGATATGATTCCATCTGGGTGATAGTGGACAAGTTAACCAAGTCAACTCATTTTTTGCCAATTAAAGCTACTTTTTCAGTGGCCACGTTGGCTAGGTGTAAACACCCAATTTCAAGATAATAAAATATGGATGTGACAAAAGACTCCAATGATGAAAATGTTATAAGTAGGTCTTCAACACTTGAAGTTCAAAACCTCAAAAGTTTGAATATGTTTTCAAAAAGAGTTTCATTGGTTTTATAAGGACTTAATTGTAATACCTTTTTAGACTTAATTGAAAACTTTAATTTCTTTTAGGGGTCTTTTTGTAATTAAAAGTTAAAAAATCAAAATTATAGAATTCTGGTCCAAATTATGCATTTCCGATTGAAATTATGTGTTTTTCATTTATGTTTTGTATTTTTTACAGAAAATAAAAATATTTTTTCCTAATTTTGATTGGTTTAAAAATTTTCTTAAATTTATTTTGGGATTTATCTACATCTTCAGGAAATAAATTCCTTTTAAAATTGTAACTCTTCAGGAAATAAAGACCTTGTAAATTTGAAAATTTTAGTACGTAGAACTTAGGGTTTTTGTTTATCTCCCTATAAAAGAAAATCTTAGGCTCCTGGAGCAAGAGGGAATTCTCAAGACCTCTCTCTTTTTATTTAGAACTCTTTTTCTACACATACAAAAATATCTTTGGTTATTTTGTCTTGGAAGCAATGAGTAAGAGGCCTTTCTTTGAGAAGAGAATAACAAGTTTTTGAATATCTATTTAAGAAATAAATGGTGATTTTACTAGTCTGAGGAACCAACCATAATGCATCCATAATCATCTTCTCCTTCTCTATTTTCTATTATTTTTTTGTTTTTATTATATTTGGTTCTATTAAATTCTAGTTTTACTTAAATTTTTATGTTTATTTTGTTTATTCACTAACCATTGTTTATTTTTATATTGGTGATTATGGAGAGGATCACTTAATGGGTTTACTCAAAGAATAAAATTCATGAAGGTCCATGAAATGCCATGAATGGAACCTCATAGCTAAACAATATTTCTAGGGTCTTTTTGGTTTGTTTATCATTATTTTATTTTTATTTATTTTTGGGTTGTGTTAATTTTCTTTTTCTTATTATTCTCAGTAGTTCATTGTAATAGCCCCAATAATGGGAATAATAAAATTTGGTATGTGTGCTTGTGGGTTTTATTTTAAGTAATTAGTTAGTAAAATTAGGATTTTTATTTGATAATTAATTAAAATTAATGGTTATAGAAATCGTTAGGTTGTCTAATTAAAATTGAATTAGATTTAAGTTGGTAAAATTAGTTTGCTTGATTGATTATTCTATTTTATTGTTTATTATCACTTTAATTAAATTAGGGTTTTAGAATATATTTAATTAATAGGTTGATCTTTTGTTTGTTTATTTTGATGTTTTTTATTATTTTTTTGGGCTTGTTTGCTTATGTGTTTTGGGCCCTAGGCCCACATTAAGGCTTTAACTCATTTAAATTTAGGTTTTCTTATATTTAATTAATAAAATACATCTTTAGGCCTATAATTAATTAGATTTAGGGTAGATATAAATTAGTCCCACCTAGTTAATTAGACATAGGCCCACTTAATTTAATTAATTTAGACTTAGCTCATTTAATTTAAGTCTTTTCCATAATTTGTATATTTAAGATCACTTTAGAATTAAAACATATAGAATTAGGTTCACCAAATTAAATACTTCATAATTTGTAGAATTAGATCCATTTTTAGAATTAAAATAAATAGACTTAGGATCATTTATTTAAAAAGAATTAGGCCCATTAGTCTTTAGGTTCACTTGCAAATTAAAATATGTAGATTTAGCTCATTTAATTAAAATCAATTTAGATTACACTAACTTAGGGATTATGATGAATGCATTATTTACTTTTATATTTCATGACTAGTTTGCCTAGAGTTGATTATTTTTTTTAGGGTTTATATGAAATTGCATGTAAATAAAGGATAAAGTAGTAATTCATAAAGTAATTCTAAAAGAACACGAGACTAAAAGAAGTTGGTATTCCAAACCCGGAATCTCCTAGTTGTGGTGCTAGCTTTCTTTTAGAGAATCAAGTACCACCATTTTTTGATTTGTCTCAGTTATTACCCTAGGTGGCGACTACTCATCTCCACGCCATGTCTTTATGACGGTGGTTAGTGTGTTCTCTAAAGACCTGAGCTCAAATAGTATTACAGTTATTAAAATCTTAGACGTGCACTAAACCCTAGCTTCTACACTAAGCTATACATTAAGAATATTTTGTGTCTTCATGGGGTGCCTGTTTCTATTAATTCTAATAGAGGTTCGGTGTTTATCTCTCAATTTTGGCAGAATTTGTAAGAAGTGATAGGTACCAGGCTTGATTTTAATATTACTTTTCATCCTCAAACAGATGGTCAGTCTAAAAGAATGATCTAAACATTTGAAGATATGTTGAGAATGTGTGTAATGGATCTTGGAGGCAGTTGAGATGATCATTTGCCATTGGTAGAGTTTACTTATAGTAATAGCTACTATAGCAATATTGAGATGGCACCATATGAAGCATTGCATGGAAGGAAGTGTAGATCTCCTCTAAGTTGGAATGAAGTCGAGGAAAGAGAATTAACTAGACCATAAATTATCTAGGACGCATCCGAGAAGGTCGTTTTGATCAAAAGGAGATTAGAAATAACAGCTAGTGGACAGAAGAGTTATGTAGACCTGAAGCACAAGGATGTAGAATTTCATATTTAAGACTATGTATTCTTGAAGGTGTCACAAATGAAGGGTGTTATAAAATTTAACAAAAAGGAAAAGTTGGCACTGAGATACATAGGACCTTTTAAGATATTGGAGAGAATTAGCATGGTTCCATATCAGTTAGTTTTGCCTTAGGTGCATCCAGTGTTCTATGTGTCAATGCTTAGGAAGTATATTTTGGATCCTTCGTATATTTTGCAGCCCGAAAGTGTAAAAGTGAATGAAGATCTGACATGCAAGGAAGAATCAGTGGTTATTGTTGACTATCAAGTTCAACAGTTGCGTTCTAAGAAGATTCCAATGGTCAAATTCTTGTGGAGGAGCAATAATGTTGAAGAGCACACGTGTGAGTTTAAGGCAGAGATGCGAGTGGCATATCCTTATATATTTCCCTGATAAATCTTGTATTCCTTTTTATTTATTAAAATTAGAAGATGAATTTTTGTAAGGGTGGAAGATTATTATAGCCCGAATTTGTAATTAATTATTATACTTAAATATAGAATTAATTAGTGTTAATTATTAATTGATTATTTATGAGATTATTATTATTTGTGTAGTTTTATTAAATTTAGGTTAATTGTTAAGTGTGTGTGTGTGTGTGTGTATAAGGGTGAGAAAAATTAAAAGTAGATATTATTATTTTTTAAAATCATTATTTTTTACTATATTATGTAAGTATAAATTTTTTCTTTGTTTCCTTCTCTCCTTTTCTTTTCTTTCTTTTCTTTTCTTTTCCTTCTTCTTCTTCCTTCTTCCCTCAATAGCACCACCCACCTGCCGCCACCACTCTAGCCCCTACGCCATCGTCGGAAGGTTCCAACCACCAACAACAGCTCATCTCCACCATCGGACTACTCCCTTCCTCCTTTCCTTCCTCTTCCTCTTCTTCCCTCTTGGTGACCGGATTGAAGAGACAAACACCAACTATGATTCTGGCCACCTCAGGCAATGCCACCGATCTCTTTTGAACATCCTCCTCCTAGGCATTGTTTCCCCTCAATCAATTTTCTTGATCTGAGTTGGTAACAACCTCAATTTTGAGAAATTGATTTTAGGTTAATTTTAGTTATTTTGTTTAATTGAGCTTGAACTTGATTTAATTAGATATAGTTGCTTTGAGATTAAATGTAATTGAATTTGAGATCTTGCTAATTGTGATTTTTATTTATTTTTTTGAATTTTTTAAATTTTTTGGGTTTGGATTACTGTTCACATAACTGTTCTGGCTAGAAAATTTTATATTTTTAATAAATTCTATTAATTATGTAGAGTAAACTTTGTTAAGGACATTTTATAAAATTATGCATGGAAGTTTAAATATGAATTTTTAAAGGTTATTTGTAAATATGTATTTTTGAGAAAATAGTATAAATTAATAAATTATTTGATTTTAATTAAAATTGCTATTACTTATTCTGTTTAAAATGATTTTTGATAAAAAAAAAAGTATGGAAATAATTTTTATAATTATTTTCCCAATTATTAATTATTTAGTAGTTACTTTGGAAAATATATGAAAAAAAATTATTTATTATTTTTGAGCCTAAATGAATCTTTTATTATTTTTATGATAATAATAAGTGATTTTCATAATTATTTACAATTTATTTGTAAAATGGAAATTTTATTCCATTAATGGATTTTATTGGCAATTATTATTTGTGAACTAGAATTTTATTATTTATTTGGAAAAGAAATTGCTTTAATATTTTTATGATATATTTTGGTGATTTGTGAAAATTCTATTATTTTATTGTATATTTTGTGATGTTTTCTCTTGGTTGAGCATGAATTATAGTTTGGGGGCCCAACCTGAGATTTTAAGCTTTAGAATATTTTTGAAGTGCGTTTTCATGCAGAAATGACTCTGCTTTTAGTAGAGAGATGTCTATTTTATAAAGGAGACTCTACTAAATTTTTGATAGATTTCTCGTAAAATGTGACATTGATGTGTTTTAAGTTTTGAGTTTTTTTTATAAGATTTGTGTTTTAGATCGAATTTTTCTTTAGAAATCTAGAATGTATACGATTATGATTTTATCCTAAATATTTTATTATTATTTTTCTATAATCACGCCTAGATCGAGACATACAGGATAGCACCAATTGAGTCTTTATAGAGGAGCATATTCCACCTGTGAATTATTATTATATGTATGCATTGCATGTAGAAATTTTATTGGCAGACATATCTCAATAAATATGAATTTAATATGTTATTGCATTAAATGTTAATTACTATTGTTATTATATAAATTTTTTCTTTTATATATATATGTGTGTGTGTGTGTGTGTATGTGAATATTAATTGTGATTATTGGATGTTGTTTGTTATTAATATTGATGTGTTATTTTTGGAGAATGGTAGTGGAATGTGCGACTTAGTAGGCTACACTAAGACTGTTACGCAGCAGTACGCTAGATGTTAGGTTATACATTTTTATTGATATGAGACTATATGATTTAAGATATGAAAAAAATTGATTATTGAAATCTATGTTTAGAGAGTGGTGTGACTACAGAAACTTGTTTGACCTAGTGTCTCGGGGCCAGTCATGTAAGTAGTGAGACTGCGGAAGCTCAATTGACTTAGTATCTCGGAGCCAATCCACTGTCAAATTTAAAAAGAGGAATATTCTTGAATTTAAGTGAGCTTGTTGGCTAGTGAGGTTCAATGATTGAGGTTGTAGAAATTTTAGGGTTCTGCTCTAGTCCTCCACTAAATTTCCATTAGTGTACTGATATGAAAATTGTTTTTTAACATTTGCTTGAAATGCGTGTATAAATTACATAAATATAATTATAAGTATATAAATACTATATTGATGCTTGATTGCTTGTATGCTTAGGTTACATGTATATATATAATAATAATTCACTCATTGAGGTCTGATCCCCTCATTTATTTTTGTTGTGATATGATATGAAAGTTATTTTGATTTAAAAAGTTTTAATTCTGAGTTATATTTATGTTTATGTTTTGTTGGGTTTTTATATTTTAGACTTGCTACGGATTCTAGATTCGTGAGAATTCTCGTTCCCTAGTGCCGATTATGACTTTCGAGTTTAAGTCCTGATAGTAAATAATTGAAATCAAAATAATAAATTTTATAAAAATTGGAAAAGTATATAATTTGTTTTAAAAGTAGATATTTTTTATAAATTAAAAAATAAAAAATAGAGCATATAATTTGTTTGAAATTATATATTATGTAATAAAAGTAGTATAATTATCGTTTTGAGATATTTGTGTAAAATTTAACAAAAAAGAGTTAAAATTAAATTAATTAATATTTATTAATTAATTATTAGTTAAACTTAAAAAAATTATATTAAATTAATTTTTGAGTAAATAAAATTATTGATATTAAAAATATTGAAGAAATAAAGTATTATAACTCAAATAAAAACTTACTAAATAAATTATAAGTTTAATGGGTTATAATATTTAAATTGTTTTATAAAGAAAATTTAACTTTTATTATTTTTAAATTTTTTATTAAAAAAGTAATAATTTTTTTATTATTTTATGATTAATTATAATCATAATATATTTTTTTTCTATATAAAATTAGTTCTAGAGTTGAAAAAAATTATTTATAAAAAATATTGAAAAATATCATATAATTATTTAAATAAAAGATTTATAAGGTTGCAATAAATTATAACTAAAAAAAAAAAGAAGAAGAAGAAGAATAAATTTTAATTATTTGTTTACTATATATTACAAGTTTAATAAATTTTTTATTCACGTATAAAACACGTAGTTATTTACTAATATGTATGTGTGTGTATATATATATATATATGATTAGAAAATAAAAAATTTAATCAAATTATTTTTAATGTTTTCCTTACTAAACTTTAATAAATCTTCTGAAAATAATAAAATTTTATTTTTATCTATCTAATATAAATATTAATATTAAAAAAAATTATGCATTATTTTAAAATTATGATTACAGTTATTTATTAGATAAGTAAAGAATTTTAGTATGTTTCTCTATTAGAAAAATCGATGTACTAATTTTAGATTATGATTATAATTAATTATTTAGATAATAAAAATTAATTAAATTTATTTTTTATTGAATTTCAATAAAATTTCTAAAATTATGCTATTTATTTAGTTTTTATTGGTAAAAATAAAAGTTTATCTAATTAAATAAGCAATATAATTTAATTAAAGTTTAAATTAAAACTGAATATACTGTTTAGTTCTGATTATTATTACTACTTTAACTCTAGTTAGTTTTATATAAAAGTTAACTTATTAAAATATGAAATACAATATAAACTCAATTACAATTATAATTTTAATTAATTTAATTCCAATCGATAGATTACTAAATTATTCAACTTTTATATAATAAACAATCATAACGGTTTTGTAAATTTGCATGTTACTCCCTCTTCGAACATAGATGTAGAATATACAACTCAACAGTAAAACATTAATCCTGGTATCTCTTCACTGCCACTTGACACAGGGCGAGAGTATAAAGAATGTATCCTGGACCTTTAGTATTTCTTTTACCCAGATGTTTGATGTGCAAAGAGCCATAGTTAATTTAGTGAAAACCCAGTATTAATTTCAGGCCACCTTGACAAGTGGCTAAAAGCACAAACCAACCTCAACCTGACATGGGAAAATTGGTAAGTAGTGAAGAGGCATGATGATATAGGCTGATCTCTGCCGAGAGCCTACATGTAATGCAGCATTCTTACTAGCATATCCAGCAGTAAATATCAGGTGGATAGGTTAATAATGGCTTTTATATGTTTTCAGAATTTTTGCTTGATCTGAGGCTAATGTTTTATGGTAGTTCAGGCTAGCAAAAAAAATATAGTGTTGTTGCTATCCAATGCCAGGACTAGGATCAGCTGTGCAGAATCTCTCTTTCTGGGACTAACTCAGAGAGAGACAGGACAGCTTTCTGCTTATAGGTATAGAAACTCCACCAAACATCCATTGTTCTTTTTTTTGGCCATTAACGTTCTGTTTGGTCCATGCCACCTCCCTATAGTGAACATATAGTGACGATATTTTCATTTCAATCTCTTTTGGTTTACAAAAGATGTTGAGGAGATATCGTAGTAAAACTTATTTCAAAATTTATGCACTTAAATGATATTTGGTATGATTTTTTCTGAAAAGTTGCACCATCAGTTCTATTTTGAATTTTGAACGGATTATCATTGGATCAAATTATTTTAAAAGTTATTTCAATTTGTTTCTTTAATTTTTTAAGAAAAATAATAATTATATTTTAAATATTATTTTTAGATCTCTTATAAAATAAATATGTCAGTTATTGAAATTTTTTCTTTTTTAAAAAACTAAATTTTAAAAAATATTTTTATTTTTTAATCTTATTGCTTCTAAATTAAATTTGAAAATTAATTTTTAATTCTTTACATAAAATTGCAATTTTTTATGTATCAATGAAATTAGTAAGAAAAAATAAAAAGTTATAACTTATGAATTAATTTATTTTATATACTAAATTTAATAAAATAAAAATATTTATTTTTAATTATCACTGTAAATAATAATGAAATTTTTAATTTTTTATATTTTTTATAAAAATCAAATATTTTTATATTCTTAAATAATATTCATTTTTTCTTTTTTTATTTTATATTTTTTTTGTTAGATCACTAGTAGAAAAGTTTTTAAATAATATAGATAAAAGTTGAGAAATAAATTTTAAAGTAATTATAATATAAGACTTTAGTGAAAAAGTTAAAAATAAATGAAATTACTTAAAAATTAATTTTAAATTTATGTAAAGAGCGGTAAAGTTAGAATTTAAAATTATATTTTATATTTTATATTTTTCTTGTAGAAAAAATAGGATAAAAGATTATATAAGTGTCAAATCTATTTTATCTAAAAATAATTGTTTTTTAAATTCAATTATATCTTTCAAATAAAATTGAATAAATTGACAAAACTTTTAATATTGAAGGAACATATTAAAATAACTTTTAAAATAAAATTTAATTGATAGTTGACTCAAAATTTAGAATAAAACATATGTTTTTTTTTTTTTTTTTAGAAATTACAAGTATTTTAAGAGCAATATTTGTGCATCTCTACCGATGCTAATTAAATATCGTTTCGAGTTTGTTGATCACCTTCTTCTTTTTTTACAGTTAACATATATTAAAGCAAGAAGACACAACCTTACCCGCCTAGTACGGATGGTGAAACATTTTATCATGGGATTAAGGTATTTAATTAAAAGTAGAGTTTAATCCTTGTAGGCAGCGGGGTTAATTGTGTGCCTAAGTGTTGGTAACCACGATACTGTGCAAACTCAGGGCTTACTAGTAAATATATAATGGGCTTGGGGCCTAAGATGGAAATGGAGTTGTCACCTGGATAAAAGTCAGGACACACTGTACAGCAACTGGATTTTACGGAGATACCCAGAAGCCTTCATTAGAGATTGCATTCAGAAACTGGGTATGGGTTTTTGGAATGCCCACCCAACTTTGCTATTGGTCTCCATGTGTATTCTATATTTTATTATCTTTGATTATTAAATTATTTCCTTATTAACATGCTAATCACGATTGGTTTTCAATTTTAGATTTTATTCTAAGTTTGCACATTAGTCTCATTTCATGTTTACGTCCCGACATTCAATCACAAATAAAATAAATAATAATAATTTACAACTATTCATTCCAAATAAAAGGGGAGAGGGATTAAGAATTACAACTTTTGGTGTAAATAATCGTAAAAGATACTAAAAATAAACTGTACATAAACCAAAAATAAATCAAAAATAAACTAATTAATTATACAAATCAAAACTCTCAAGAACTTATTAATAAAGTAATCATCTAGTAATTAAAAATCACCAAATAATTCCTACAACAAATATGAGTTAGTTTTATCTCACAAACAACAACAATATCTATAAATTATTAACAAATAATATTCATAAAATAAATATAAATAAATCCACAAAATAACACAATAATATAACATTAAAAATAATACCAAACAACACAATAATCATGCATAAAATCAAGAGATATAACAAATTAAACATGGAAATCATGCCAAAATTACAAAACAAGCATGGAAAAACAAGGCAAAATTCACACAGATTCTTATTAGGATGCCTCCTGACCAAGAGGCAATGTTCTTGTCGCCTCTTCAACAGGGACAGAAATAGGCTACATTTCTTAAATCTTAAGAAATTTAATACTCACGTAAATAAACCAAATCAGGCATACATATACAAAGATTAACTACCAATATTCAATATTTCATGCAATCATACTTCACATATGACTTTAAATAAGCAATAAAACTCAAGAATACAAACACAAGAGTAATGAATCAATACTTTTAATGAAAACAAAGGATATAAAGCTTAAGAAGGGGGATACTTACTGACTTGGACTTGCTTGATGCTCCTAACTAAGCCCTCAGAACTTGGTTGATTGATTTGAGGCTCTGAATGCAAGAGAAACCCCTTTCCTACCTAAGAAATCCAAGTCTCTAGCTTTCTAAGTCTTCTTCTTCTTTTTCTTCTTCCTTTCTTTTTTTTTTCAGACTTTTTTTCACACCTCAAGTTGCCAACCCTCTCTCTCATGCCCCCACATCCTTTTTTAAAGCCTCTCACCCTCTCCCCTTTTTCAATTTCCTAAAAACTCATTCTCATCCTCTCCCTTTGCTCTTTTCATTCCTTAGGCTCCTTCCCCTGCTTTTTCCTTTCTTTTTACATCCAAAAATGACCAAATCTTTAATAGGTGAGCCTTTAACCACTGCCATTAATGGCATTTAATATTGTAAAGGATAGGCATAAAGAGGCAACACCTCATTGATAAGGCATTACTTCACTGATCTCTGGGGTGAAGAGGCGATGCCTCTTCATTGAGGCGATCACCTTTTTACTAGGGCTAGGTCAGGGCCTTTGGGCTAAGAGACAATGGGCTTGAGTTTTAGTTTAATTTTGGGCTTAGATATGGTATTTTTAGGCTTGCCTCAATGTTTTGGGCTTTTTTAGTCAATTTTAGAGAAGTTTCGAGCACCCCTTGCATTCGAAACTTGAACTTTCTCATCATCAGGCTTTAGTTACGGGCCGATCAAACTGACAGTGTCCATAATTTACCCCCTTTATTTTTTAAAAAATTAAATTTTTTAAAAATAATTTTTCAAAAAAGCAACATGCACATTAAATAATAAAGAGTAAGAACGATATACCTGACTTGCGAGCTTCACTCAAGCCGTCAAACTCAGGAATTCAAACCCAAGAGGTCAAACTTTATCTTCGAAATATGACTGTGATCCTCGGGTTTTCCTAGTCCGATCAGCCACTCATTAATAAATTTATCGTGAATCTCAAGCATGGCTCAATCTTCACTCAATAAAGATAGAAGTGAAACGTAGCCATGATCCTTGGGTTAAGCTAACTCGATCAACTACTCATTATAAATTTGGCATGATTCCCAAGTTTTCCTGGCTCGAGAAGTCACTTAATTGAAGAGATGAAACATAACCGTGATCCTCAGGTTTTCCTAGCCCGATCAGTTACTCCTTATAGTTTGGCATGAATATTGAGCATGGCCTAATCTCCACTCAATAAAAAGAAATAAAACATAACTGTGTACCTCAGGTTTTCCTAGCCCGATCAGTTACTCATTATAGTTTACCACAAAACCTAGGTTTTCTTAGCCTAAAAGTTACTCAATAAAAAAAAATGCACTTCGGGGATTCAAATTCGACTAGATGCTTATTCTTATTTACACTTCAAGGATTCAAACTCAACCAGAAGCTTGTTCTTCCATGTACTTCGAGGATTCAAACCTGACCAAACCCTTATGCTTTTATGCACTTCGAGGATTTAGAGCCAACTAGACGTTTGTTCTTCCTGATGCATCGGTCAGAATATTCTTATCCAAAGATTGATTTTAGGATATACCCAAGCAGTGATGTAGAAATTCTCATTCAATTTTTTTTAGCGAGCCATAGGCCATTCCGTGGTTTATTTCACTAAGTGGGTCTCACCCTCTACTCCTCATTTTATTTTTTTTTCAATCTTCCTCTCTCCCCCTAATCATATAAATTGTCTCTTTTCTTTTTTAAGGGTCACTTTCACTTCTTAAATTCTCTTTCCTTTTCCCTTTTTCTCTCTTTCTTTTTCTCTTTCACTCTGCATATTTTCTTGACATAGACATTGCACGAACCCCAGATTTGCAAATGTAGGACCAAGTGGAAGCTACAGTACATCCCTCTCAGAGTTTTAGGGTCAGTATCAGAGACAAGATCCCCCTATTTGCGAATGTGCAATCCTATAATTACGACTTAGCCACCGAAGAGGCTAGTACCCAATTTCCTTAATTTTTCCTGTGAATCATCAAATAACATTAGGTTGCTATTTGTAGATTCACATTTATCAATTTAATAGAAAGAAATTGAATTTATGAAAATTAAAATTTTAAATTATATTGTCAGATTGTCAACACGAAGAGGCGTCGCCTCTTTAATCAAGCAATCGCTCCGTTATAAAGAGGCATTCGCCTCATCAAGTCAAGCACTTCTCAATTAGGCGATCGCCTTTATACCAGGATTCAGCAAAAGTTTTAAAATTTATTACACAAAATGACAATTCTACTCCTTGTTTTACTCTCTTAGCTCTATGCCCACACCCTCAAGGGTGCTGGGAACCTCAGTGGTGCACACATCAGGTACGACGAGCTTACTGACACAGTGCAGACTCAGATTCATGATATTAGGTTCTCTAATTTCATCCTGGCACTCCCAACATAGCAAGGGCATACAAACTACCAGCCCCTACATGCCCTGATGGAGAGGTGGTCTGACACTACCCATACATTCCATCTTCCCTTTAAGGAGTTCACCTTTTATCCAATGGCCTTTGATGCAGTCACTGGCGTCACTTGTGTTGGGGATTCTGTTCCTTTCGATGCCAATATCTACTAGTTATCTCCTAACCATCTCACTTTCATCGAGCATCTACTTGGTATGATCCTAGATATGAAAGGGACCCACACAGTGAAGCTTGATTCGATTAGGAGCTTCTACACTCATGCTAGAGTTAAAGTGGCCACTACATCCCTACAAATTGATAAGGTGGTGCATGCTTTCTTGTCTACCTATTGGCCATTGTGCTTTTCATAGATACGGCCAGCTCTGTGGATTTGAGCTTCTTAATGCCTCTAAGGGACCTAAATTTAGTGGCGACCTATAATTGGGGCAATTGTGCCTTAGCTTATCTTTATAGGAGCATGGATGAGTTGGTACATAAAGCTAGGCAATTCTGTGGTTTCTGGCATGCCATACTAGTATTTTCTTTTCTCTATTACCTTTAAATTCCTTCCCAACCATTACTATTCAATTTTACTAATAACCCTTTACTTTTTTTGCAGGACTGAGCTCTTGTAATGACCCGATATTTTAAATAATATAAAATTATTTTGGGATAAGCAGTGTTAATAAATTTTTAAATTTTATTGTTATATTGTCATTATTTGTGTATATTATTCATTTATTTATTCTAGATATTTTATTTACATAAAATAATTATTTTGTGAGTTTTATTATTTAAAGTATTAAAATCATTTTCATTGCTAATATTTTTAATAGTATTATTTTTAATATTTATATTGTTATTATTAATTAATTAGGGTTCATATTATTGTTATTGTTCTGTTATTATTATTGTATGGTTGTATGTTTATGTGTGTGTGTGTGTGTGTGTGTGTGTGTGTATAAAATCATAAGCATGCACGGGTTAAACTCTCCATTCCTTTCTTTTCTCTTTTCTTTTTCTTTCTTCCTTCCTTATTTTCTTTTCTTCTCTTCACGTTTTTTTTTCCCTGTTTCCCGTGGCAAACCAGCATCAACCCATGCCAAGTCAGACCACCACCAACCACCATTGCCTCCCCTCTTCCTCTCCTCCCTTCTGCCACCTTCAGCTCACCTCTACCTTGCTGGAAAATGTAGAAAGCAACAACAATAACAGAGGAGGCCATACAACACCAGTAACTTTTTTGGCAGCTCTAGCTCATATTGTAAGGCTCGTTTGAATCCTCTATCTCCAAGGAAGCTAGTTCCAAGCTTGGTTCAAGCTTAAACTTCCTCATTTGTGAGTTTTATTCATTTTTAATTTATGTCTATTTAGGGTTTTCAATTTTTATTTAATTTTTGGGTTTGATCCATGAATTTTTTTCTTTGAGATTTTGTTGTATACAGCTTAAGCTTCTCAAAAATATTTTTTGTATATTTTTTTGAATTCATTTGAATAATGGGTATTGTTGAATATTTTAATATTAAAAAAATAGATTTTTGATAATTACGTTATTTAATTATTTCGAATGGAAATTTGGTTAAATTAGTGTTATCAATTTAAATTAGTAATTATAGTATTGATAAAATAAATTTTAGTGATTTTATATAATTTTTGGGAATATTTTAATATTATCTGAATTTTGAATATATAGGTCAATTGTGTATTTTTGTTGAAATTATAGTTAAATAATATGTTTTAAATGATTTTAGAATTTTATAGGGTATTAAAATAATTTTTAAAAATTATTTACTATTTTTAACTAATTAATACTAAATTTTGAAAATTATATTCAAATACTAAATTATTTACTATTTTTGTGATTGAATGGGTTTTTAACTATTTACATTATAAATTTAAACTATTTAAGTAATGAAATGTGGATTTGACTATTTATGTTGAATATTTGAAATTTTGGATTTTATTAATATTATATCATTTATTTGAGATTTTATTTAGGTAATGTGAAAATAAGTATATTTAGTGTTTTGATATTTATACTATGATTTATTATTAATTTTATATATTTTTAATGATTTCAATATATTATTATTTAATATTTATTTGTTGTGAATTGTGAACCTTGGTTGGGGATTTGAGTAGTTTGGGGTCCCAACCTGAGGTGTTGTGCAATCTATGTTATAGAAGTGTGTTTTTCTTATAAGATCGGCTCTACTATCAATAGAGAGATGTCTATTTTACAGAGGAGGTTTTGCCAATTTTTTTATAGAATTCTCGTAAAACATGACATCGGTTTGATCTTGAGTTTCTGTGTTTGATCAAGTTTTGAATCCTTAGATCGAGTCTTCCTTTAGAATTCTTAGAAGTATAAGTTAGAATTGATTCTGATATTGTATTAATATTTATTTTCTAGTTACATTGAGACCAAGTGTAATATCCCGTGTTTTTAAAATATTTTTACACTGTACCGGGATATGCACTGTTAATAATTTTTGTATATAAATTATGATATTTTCATGAGTTGATATGTATTTAAAACCTATTTCAATTACTGTGTCTTATTTACAGTACTTTACGTAAAATTTTCCTGGAACTTGCATTTTCGGGGAAATTTTCACGTAAATAATTTATTATTAATTATTCTAAATATATTTTCGGACTTGCATGAACTCATGCGTATTTTTAAATTACTAAATAAAGCCTATGTGTATATATTTATTTAATTAGGGTTTAATATATTACCCTAATATTTTATTATTTATTTATTATTTTATTATTTTTTTCTTCTTTTTCTTTTTTCTTTTTTTTCTTTTTCTTTTCTTGTTCTTTCTTTTTCTTTTCTTTCTTTTTTCTTTTTCTTCTTTTTCTTCTTCCTTCTTCCCATGTGCGCCCGACCACCACCCCTCACCACCGTCTTTCACGTCGATCACCTACCGTCGGTGTGCCTCCCGGCTTGCCACCGCCGTTCCCCGTCGCCAGCAGCCTTCTTCCCCGACGCCGGTAGCCCTTTTCTTCCATTTTTGGCCGAAATCTTCTCCTCACCGTTTCTTTTGATTTTGGCCACCATTTTCGACACCGTCGGTCTCTTTCTTCTCCTTGAGCTCCGATGAGTGTGATTCTAGCTTTGGTTTGAGCTAAAATGGACTAGAATTGCTTAGGTTTCAATTTTTCTATTTCGGTCACATTAGGGTTTTTGATTTTTTTGAGCTTTGAATTGATTGATTCATGAAAACTCCCTTCACAAATGTTGATCCTAGTAGCTTAATCTACATTTATGAATTTTTGTAGAATTTTTGGAGATTTTTTGGATTTTTGGGTATTTTTGAATATTTTAATATTATTTTCTAATTTTCGGAAATTAATTATTTAAATTATTAAATTGGGGTTTATGGCTAAATTAGGTGTTGAAATGAATTATAGGAATTTATTTGGAATTTTTATGAATTTTTAAGTATTTATTTTGAATTATTTGAGTTTATGTAAATTTGGGAAATTAGGTTAAATGTATTTTTATTTGAATTTAATTGGGTAATTGAGTTTAATTATTAATATTATTGATAAATATGTTGAGAAAATTAATTTTGGATAATTTTATAATTTTTGGTGAATTTTTGAAATAATTTAAGTATATTTATATATATAGGGGTATTTTGGTAATTTTACCCTAAATTGGCTAAAAATGTAATTTAATTGGTTTTAATAGTTATTTAAGGTATAAAAATGATTTCTACAAATTATTTAGTATTTTTAACTAATTAAAACTATTTTTCGTGAATTATTTTCAATTATATATATAATATACGGTTTTTCAAATAAAATGAGTTTTTATCGGTTTTTACAGTGTTTTAAGGTTAATTATGTAATTTCTACCTATAAAATGTATTTTTAGGTTTTAAGGATATTTTTGGTATTTTCTGAATTGTTCTATGTTTGTGAACCCCGGTCGGTGGACTGTAGTTTGGAGTCCAACCGTGAGATTTTGATTGTGCTTTGTGTAGTTTTTCGAAGTGTATTTCTTTGCAGGGTCGGCTCTACTCTTTTGAGTAGAGAGATGTCCATTTTACAGGGGAGGTTCTGTCGAATTTTTTATAGAATTCTCGTAAAACGTGATATCCGGTCGAACCCTAATTTTGTTTTCGTATTTAATACTCTAGATCGAATTCTAGGAATTCTGTTAGGTTTATTATGATGTCTATTATTTATTGCTTGTTTAGTTGCGCCGAGACCGAGGGCTAGTGGACCAGGCCCGTCGGACCTGTCTCGTGGAGCGCACTGATTTGTGAGTTACTATACTATATATATATGCTTAGGATGCATGATTTATGTTGATTAAATATGCATAAATAATTTGATTATTTCTTAAGTTTATATTTAGTTTATTTTGTTTTATTTTTGGTATATATTAAATTATATGCATGTTTTGTTAATAAATTATATTTAAAATGTTTTTAAATATATTTCGAGCTTAATTTATGATTTAGTTGGATTTATTTGACGTATATATGCTCGAAATATACCTCGTTTACTTTTGGTATATTTCTAGTATATATATGGTTTATGTTAATATTTTATTGAACTTCATGCATCATTTATTTTTGTGAATGAATGTTTTATATTATTAATGATGAAGGATATCGATAGAACGTGCTACCTAGTGGGCAGCACTAGGACCGAGTACGTACCGGTACGCCTATAGTATTTAGACTATAATACTAACTTATTTGTGGATATTGATTTGATTATGATTATTGATATGTGTGAGATATGGTTTGGAGGTATGATTGCTGGAGCTCGGTTGACCAAGTGTCTCGGGGCCAATCATACTAGCAGTCAGACTGCTGGAGCTCGGTTGACTTAGTGTCTCGGGGCCAGTCTACTGTCTAAATGGATTAAGTGGACATATTTGGATTAAGTGAGCCTGTATGGCTAGAGTGTTGTTTAACACTATTTCCGAGGTTGTGATATTCTAGGGTTCTATGTGATCCTTCATAAAAGATGATTTTCAATAAAATATATATAAAATGATTTTATTGCATCTGTGTGTATTTGCCTGTATATATATTAGATATATATATATTGTTGACTGTATGCATTATCATTTAGTGTGTATGTATATATATTATAGTAATTCACTCAGTGAGGTCTGACTCCCCTCCGTTGACTATTTTTCAGGAGAGTCAACTTCTTCAGACCTCAGTAGCAGGTCGATACGCCGGATTTCTTCCGCCCCGGCTTCTTTGTATAAATTATTTACTTGAGTCTTATTTTTATAGTCTAGACACTGCAGTAGTTGTGAATTAAAGTGTGGGATTTCATGTATTTTATTTAAAGAGATGTATTATATTGAAACTGGATTTGTATTAAAGTGATTTTATATATGTGATGAGTTGAGAGTTAATTTAAATCCAGTGATGAAAATGTTATTATCATATTTATGATTTTTATTTCCACTGCATATATAATATTGTTATTGTTATTATTGCATGATTTATTTTATTTTTTAGGCTTGCTACGGGTTCCGGATTCAAAAGAATTCCCGTTCCCTAGCGCCGGTCATGGCCCCTGTTTTGGGTCGTGACACCAAGGCCTATCGGACTAAGCTTGTCGAGTTTGTCTCGAGGAGCGCAAACCTGTGAGTTATTATTTTATATATACGTTGCATGTAGATACATGATTATGAGTTTTCATATTTTAATATGATCTTAAACATGAATTATCTTATTAAATGAATAAGTATACTTTTGGTATACTTTAAGTATATTTTTGGTATATGTGACATTTTACTTAGTTTGTTTTAGTATATAATTTGTATATATGTGACATATCAATATTAACATGTTTTAGTATATATATTCAGTATAGTTGATATATATTCAGCATATGCATTTAGTATATTTTTGGTATATTTATGGTATATGTTTAGTATATAAATGTTATATCCTTTTTAAATGATTGTCTTTATATTTAAATTGTGTAATTTATTATTTTTCGTTAAACACAATTATTGGTGGATTTCAATAAAACGTGTTACCTAGTGGGTTGCATTAGGACTGTTGCATGACAGTACAGTAGAATTATGGTAAAAATTTGATAATTATTTATGGAGATTATTGGTTATTACAAAAGGATGATTGTGGATCCTCAGTTGACGTAGTGTACTCGGGGCCAATCATGCCTGTAGTGAGATTGTGAATCCTCAGTTGACCTAGTGTACTCGAGGCCAGTCTACTACATTGAGTTGGACAAATGAATTATTGGAGTATTGATTAAGCATGTTGGCTGTTGATTTTTTATTATTGAGGTTGCGATTATATTAGGGTTCTATTTGATCCTTCACTTAAACAAATGTTTTCTGCATTTATAAATATAAAAGTGGATTTTAGCATTTGTGTGAAATGCCTATATATATTTATATATATACTGATGATTGATTGCATATGACATTAGGAGGTGCGTGAATATATTTTATAATAATTCACTTAGTGAGGTCTGACCCCCTCTCAACGATTTTTTTCAAGAGAGTCATCTTCGTCAGACTATACTAGTAGTGCGTTATGCTGGTCTTCTTCTGCCCTAGCTAGTTTATGTAAATTACATCTTTGAACTTTTATTGTATTCTAAAAAACTGCAGTAGTAGTGTTATGGTATCAATAGTATGTTCTTTTATTTTGGGATTTGTATCAGAATTTTGTATAAATAATTTTATCGATGAAATAATATTTGAGTATTTATTTTTATATCAATTTAAGTTTTAAATTCTGTCATATTTTTATATTATTAATGCATGCTTTTTATCTTTAAGGCTTGCTACAAGTTTTGGATTCGAAAGAATTTTCATTCCCTAGTGCCGGTTATAACTCCTCGGTTTAGGTCATGATAACTCTAGAGCTGGAGTTAATAGTGGGGATTACTAGGGTCCATAATACCCCGTTCCCTGTAATGGCGAGGTGGGGTCCCAGTTGAGCTTGGAGGAGGCCTGTGGCTCATGTTCATATCCACCACAAGCGATTGAACACGCTCACTTATGATGAGGTAGGTTCTTGTAAATGTAACTGGAATTAGCAATAAATATATTAATTAAATTCATCCACTTACTTGTTTATTCTTGCAACTATATCCAGACTTGTGGGGCCCTCAGCTAGGGTGGACACAGGCTATAGTCCACTCTATCCCTCTATCTAGAAGGAGGGTTTTGCTTAGAGGTCCTGACTGCAAGGTTTGGTTCCTTAGGGAGACGATACATCAATGGCAGACAGGCGCCTGAGTGAGGCGTCCACCTCTTGCTCCTCCCTAATATATCTTCTGGACACATGAGTTAGAGGGAGATGAGCTCAATCACAGCTTATAAGGAGAGGATGCCATAGACTATTGTGAATAGAGGAAGTCTCACTACGTGGACTTTGCACGAGCTCATCTTCTACAATGGGTGCCTTTTCCTGTACTTGCACTTCAGATAGCATGCAATATTTTATTTCACTTATTTTATATTTACTTATAGATGTTGTTCTCTGACTTATCTTTCATCTTTTAGGCAGCTACTAAGGCACCTACTCCTCGCCCTAGGCCCTCTGCACAGGACAGGCCTCATCAACGCCCCCGCATCATTCCTAGTTATAAGGGTTCTTCTTCTAAGGCACCCTCCTCTATGGATCCTTCTAGTTATCAATTCCAGGTAGTGGCCAGCAAACTCACTACTACTCCTGATCTACTAACTCATTATTGGGTGCCCTCTAGTGAGCTCTCTCGTCAGTTTCTGACCTTGGATATGACCCTAGAGCCAGCATTCTCTCTCGAGGTATCCTTCTTTCAAAACCGTGTTCTTAAGTCTTACTTAACACATGGTTAGTTCTAATATTATTAATGGAACAGATATCTTGAGATTAGGGGGAGTATATGTATCGGGTGATCAAGGCACACAAGGACTTCCTAATGCAGATAATGTAGCAATGGAAGGTAAACACAAAATATGCTTTATTTCCATATGTATTCATGCTTTCATGATTTTTTACCTTTTATATTGCTTTGATAGGATCAAGATAAGGCTAGTCAGGCTAGGGTCACTGCCCTTGTGTGCCAGCTCGCCACTCTTCAAGTCATGAGTGATGAGGAGGAGGGGGCAACTGATGAGGAGTCTGAGGATAGCAGCGATGATGATGGGACTGACCCTACTGATGCTTCTGTAGATGAACCAGCTGATGAGCCTGTGGATGAGCCAGCTGACGAGGAGGCCTATGAGTCTAAGAGCGATGAGTAGAGAGGACCCTCTGAAGATTTTTGCTAGTATTAGCAAAATTTTGAATGAATGGGGGCATTTTTATTTTTGAAATGTTCTGTTCTGACTTTACATGTACAACCCAAAAAATTTCCAATAATATGAAGATTCATTCTGCCTATTGTAGGGGTGTTGCCTTTATGTAAAAAGGTGATAGATCATTCACCTCTTCTCATAAAGAGTCACCTAAATGTAGAGGCGATCGGATTGCCTCTACAAGTCCATCCTATAGCTATCAAAAAACCCCAAATCTTTTTCAAAATCCCTAATTTCTTCATCTCACCACTTCCCTTTATTCTTCTCTCCCAGACAGCATTCTAACCCCTAATTATGACTGAGATAAGGTTGAAATAGCTACAACTGATTCTAAAAAGTCTAGATGGTAGATCATGGGCTAGAATATAGTTATTTGACTTATCCACCTTTTGAGATTTGCATGTTAGGAAGATTAATTTCTCACTTCTCCATGCTCTTGCTCAGTTTTGGGATCCTCAAAGACACATTTTTTAGTTCAAAATAGTGGAGATTTGCCCCCTGCTAAAGGAATTTGAAGCTATCTTAGGCTCCCAAATAGATTATGCTCAATAGATTGTCATTCCTTCAATCGCAACCCTAAATTTGTACACCATTCAATATCAAATGGCAAGTTTGTTCAACATGCCCCCTTAGTCCTCTCTTCACCATATTTTTTGCAATAAAATCCTAATGAGCCCTTTTATGGAAATTGTAGTAAGTGTAGATAGCAATGAGGTTCCCTAGCCTTGAATGATAGCACTTTGCTTATATGCTCAGTTCTTGTTAGTCTCCCCTTCTAGCGATTATGACCCAAAGATCCTTTATGTTCTAGACTAATTGGAGAGTGGATTGAACCCTTTCCTTCTTATTCTGGCTAAGACTATTATCAGGCTTGACAACTTTTGTAAGACCAGGCGATTCTTTAAGAGTCCTTTTCTGCTGGAGGTGAGTCTCCTCTTTCTCTTATCATCTTCTGCTTTCCATCATTCTTACCCATTCGTCATTTATGTAGGCTTGGTTATAAGAGAAGCTAAGGTTGCTTGAACCACTTAAAGACATTACTCATTATAAGGCCAAACATTGTCATACGAAGAGACTTCAGCCTATCCCAAAATATACTCACAGCTGGTTGTCTACATTTTCGGATACTTTAATTCAGTGGATGTGCGCATGGTGGAGACTGCAGCATGTGACCCTTCGATCCTACACCTACCGTGTTCCCCTAACCAGCCTCCATTTTACCACTTTTTATAATTCAACTTAGCTTTGTAGGCAATATGGATGAAAACAGTTCATTGTAGAGCCAGTGCATGAGTTTGAACCAAGGCCTCTTTCTCATAACATTCTGGACAACCTGGATGCTACTTGGCCTTATAGAATCATCTAGAGCTTCATTGACTATAGTGGAAATCAGTCTACTAATGACCATTAAAAGGCATGGATTCAACTATAATAAATAAAAAATGATGAATATACAAGAAACAGATGGACAATGGCATTACAGGCATTGAGTGTCGAGGGAAGTCAAAAGAAAAGCAAACGATATTAGATTAGTTTATGAAATTTAGTATTTTTATTTACTTTCTTATCAAATGGAATTTCCTTTTTAGTTAGACAATGTGTAATAAGCATTTAATGTAACGTTTACAATAATAGAGGTAATCCATTCCATTTAATTTTAGCACAACATGACACATTTTTACTTCTTACATATCTCCTGTCGTTAATTGGCTTGTCCTTGCAAGTTTTTCAAATAACTATTTTCTTTTTCTCTCTCTCTCTCCCTCTCCTTTTATATATCTTTTACTTTTGCCTGGACAGCCTTTTAAGGTTTTCAATAGAATAGGACTTTTACTTTTTTCCTTTTTATGTCCCTAACTTTTGCCTAGGCAACCTCTTTTAAGGTTTTCTCCCATACCGAGACTTTATAGAAAGTATTTCTTGAGCTTTTCCATGTTAATGGGCTCTCTAAATTCATTTCCCTCTAAGTCAAACAGAATAGTAGCCCCTTTGGAAAATAGCTTCACTTGGTAGGGACCTTCCTAGTTCGGCTTGAACTTCCCTAGTGGATCAGTCATGATTGGCCAAGTGAGCTTTAAGACCAAGCCACCCTCTTTAATCTTGCCTAGCTTAATCTTCTTGTTATAAGCCCAAGCTATCCTTTTCTAGTACAACTAAAAGTGATACATGGCTTTTATCCTCTTTTCATCCAACAACGTCAGTTGTGCCAATCAACTTTCTACCCACTAATACTCAAGGATTTTAGACTCTAGGAGAACCATTAATGATTGGATTTTAACCTCAACTGGCAACACAACTTCACACCCATATACCAGAGAATACAAAGTGGCCTTTGTTGATATTCTGGTAGTGGTTCTATATCCCCATAATGCAAACTATAGGTAACTTGCCTAGTCTTTATAATTTTCCAGTATCTTGGCCAATATTCTATTCACGTTCTTGTTTGCTACTTCTACGGCTCCGTTCCCATGTGGTCTATAAAGGGATGACCTGTGATGCCCAATTTTGTGTTCTTCCAACAGAGTGGTCATTTCTACCCTAAACTGAACACCATTATTAATGATGACATGATGAGGCAACCCATACACACAAATTATATTCTTATCTATGAACCTAGCTATTTGTTTCACCCCTACAATTATGAATGATTCATCTTCTACCCATTTAGAGAAATAATCAATTGCCACTATAATGTAACGATAACCGTTGGATGCTTTTGGCTTTATCTCTTTGATAATGTCGATTCCCCAAATTACAAATGGTTAAGGAGAGATCAATGCTTGTAGTTCTATCGAAGACAGGTGGCTCACATCACCATAAATTTAGAAGTTATGGCATTTTTTTACATACTTCACGTAATCTACCTCCATGGTTAGCTAGAAGTACCCTTGATAAGTTATCTTTTTAGCAAGGACTATCCTATTTAGATGTGGCCCATATACACCCTTGTGAATTGCTTCCATGATTTTCTGTGCCTCACCCTTATCGATGCATCTCAGGTGCACTCCAACTAGCATTCTTTTATACAACGTCCTATTATGGCTAATGAACTACCAAGATAACATCCTCAGTGACATTCTTTCTTTAACATCCTCAGTGACATTCTTTCTTTTCTACTAGCTTCCTCAGGGAATTGCCCTGTCTCAAGATACTGCTATAGATCATAAAACTAAGGCTTCTCTGCTGGGTCGACCGACATTATTCTAATTTCCTTATAGTAAGGAATCTAAGACCTTACTAGGATAAGAGGCTTTATTTTTGCTCATCTGCATCCTTCCCATGTTGAAGCTAGAGTAGCCAACACATCTACCATATGATTCTCTTCCCGGGGCAAGTGTATGAATCTATATTACGTGAAAGACAATAGGATTATGGCTGAATAATCCCAATATAACCTTAGCTTATCTTCCCTTACTTTCCACTCCTTGGAGATCTGTTTCACTATCGGCATCAAATCCCTATACACCATCATATATTTTGTTCCCACATTCTTGAGTGCTTCCAGACAAAAAATGCAGGCTTCATATTCAGCTTCATAGGGTAGAAGCTTCTTACTCATATAATATACAGTATGCTCGACTCTCCCTTCTCCTTATTGAGCTAACATTGCACCAATCGCATCTTTCTCTATTACCAGGTAAAGAACTAGGGGCTTCATTAGTATTGACAGTTGCAAAACTGGAGGATTCATTAAATACTATGTAATAGTTTCAAAGCCTTGCTGACACTTGTCATCCAAGATGATTGACTGATTCTTCTTTAACAGCTTAAAGATTAGCTCACAAATGGTAGTCAACTTGGCTATGAAGTTGCTGATGTACTATAGCCTTCCTACAAACCCTCTAACTTCTTTTTCATTCTTTGGTGCAGGCATCTCTCTAATTACTCTAAATTTTTTTGGATCCACCTCTATGCCTTTCTGACTGATGATGTGTTCCAATAGTTTCCTAGACATCACCCCAAAAATATATTTCTTTAGATTTAGTTTGAGGTTGTACTTTTCAGCTCTTGCTAGAAACTTGTCTAAGGCTTTAAAATGCCCTTCTCTGGTCAGAGATTTCACCATCTTGTCATCTATATACACTTCTATCTATTTATGGATCAGGTCATGTAACAATGTAATAGCCATTCTTTGGTAAATAGCCCCTGCATTATTCAACCTGAATTGCATAACTGTGTAATAATAAACACCCTATTTAGTGGTGAAAGAAGTCTTTAACTTGTCAATCACTGCCATCATGATCTGATTGTATCCTAAAAAGCCATCTATAAGGGAGTACATGGCACTGAAAGCTGCTCTATCGACTAAAGTGTTAATGTGTGGTAAAGGAAAATCGTTCTTTGGACAAGCCTTGTTCAAGTCCCTATAGTCCACACACATCCTGACTTTACCATCTTTCTTGGGAACTGGGATTATGTTAGCTAGCCACTGGGTGTCATCTACCACTTCTAGGAGCTTTGCTTTCAGTTGTTTTTCTACTTCTTCTTTAACTTGGAGAGCCCATTCTAGCCTTAATCTTCTCTTTTTCTGCTTTATTAGTGTGATTTGAGAATACATGGGAATCTTATGTTCCACAATCTCTTTATCGATCCCAAGCATATCCTCATAGCCCCAAGTAAATACTTTCTATCTTCTTTTTAAAGTTTCTTTCATTTTTCTCTCTCATCAGGAGTTAAGTTAAAAGCAATAAGTATATTTCTAGGGTTATCACTTGTGCCTAGATTAAATGATTCAATTTACATTGAATTAATGTCAAACATATGCATGAAATGATCATCACACAAAGCATAATAATTAGGAAACACATCACACAAGTAAGCATAATCAAACTTTAACACCTTAACTTTAGAAAGAAAAATGTCATTAGTCTCAAACAAATTAGAAAGAGAAAAGTCAATATCAATATAAAAAACATCCATAACACAGTCAAGGACAAAGGCTTTAAAGTTGAATTCCTCTTCTTGGTCAGTAGAGTCCTTCAACTCCACTATAGGAATGTCCTCCTTTGATTCCAAAGTTAGGTTTAGCTCTTCTACCATAGGCTTTTCAATAACAAATTCTTTGATCTTATCCACATATTTAGTGAAGATATTGAACCTAAGAACCAGCTTCTCAGCGATCATCAAAGGCTCGGGAGCTCCTTGGTAAGGGTAATTGGCACCTTCCTCCATAAATGTCACCTAAAGCATCTTCTCCTTTGGCTTAGCCCTAATTCTATTCTTCCTAAACTTTCCCTCAACTTCTTCCTTTTCATCAGACTCATCTTCCCCTAGATATCCTACCTTATGCTTCAAGATTAATACCTTAGGTTCAATGAATTTCAGTAGGCCCTGCTAATTCTTCCCTAATCCCATCCCAGGCATGAACTGTATGGTCTTCATCATATTGACAATCTTTGGGTTTAGCTTATCTTCATAAATCATGCAGACTTCAAAACTCGGGCTGTTAGGGATCCCAGTGGGAGCTAATTTTAATGCAGCAACAGCAGCCTCCATTTCAACCATTATAATAACCACCTTTCCCTCATGTGAAAATTTAATCTCTTGATGAACGGTAGATAGCACTCCCCCCCAAAGTATGGAACCATGGTCTTCCTAGAAGAATAGCGAAGGTGACTGAAATATCTATCACGTGAAGGTTAACTTAAAATTCAATGGGTCCAGTCTTGACTAAAGCCCAAAAAGTTCTCTCAAGTGGCATTTTTGTATCATTATAAGCCTTGATGATTATGTTAGAGGGCTTCAAATCAAATACTGTCAAGCCCAGCTTTAGTAAGATATTCAGAGGGCATACATTAATGGATGACCCATTATCAACCATAACACAGCACGTTAATTTTCCTTTCACTTCGGCCTTAATGAGTAAGGTTTTGCTGTGATCCCTTCATTCTAAGGGCAAGTCATCATCTGTGAAAACAATTGCCCCCTGATGGCTTTCAATTAGTGAGTCCACCATTTGCTCTGGAGTGTACATCGAAGGTATCTTTTTATGATTAAAAGCCATAACTAGTGCTTCTCAATGGGCTCGAGAGTTCATAAACAACTCCCAAATACTAGCAAGAGTTTTTATGTCTCTTTTGGCCTCAATAATCTCCTCAACTTTCTCATCTTTCTTTGATCCTTCTTTTGAACCATTTCTTTCTTTCTCTGCCTCAACATTTTTCAACTCTTCCTCCCCCTCCTTTGATTTCTCAGTGGATTGTGCTGCTTTCCTCTCATTTTTCTTCCACAGATCAATTGCTCCTCCCTCTTCATCATTAGAACTCTAAATATCAAGCACATTTACACAAGACTCAATGGATTGTTGTCTCAAATTCAAGTCTTTTGGTTATGGTTTTAGTAGTGTAGGTACGACATTAACAAAGGAATTAATGATTTATTCCTCTGTTCGAC
The DNA here is from genome assembly GCA_947683625.1 of Mallotus nudiflorus. Classification (NCBI taxonomy): domain Eukaryota; kingdom Viridiplantae; phylum Streptophyta; class Magnoliopsida; order Malpighiales; family Euphorbiaceae; genus Mallotus; species Mallotus nudiflorus. The sequence goes on from CANTUR010002201.1 coordinate 40,357, forward strand.
CTGTGTTGATCATTAGAATACGGGGATTTAGAGGTAGTACATTTCAGTACTTGGGTAAAGGGTTATTTTTGGTGTTCAATTTTTTGGTTTCTATAATAACCCTAGTTTTTAAATTACTTTATTTTAAATTGAGATATGCAGTATTAATAAATCTAAAAGTTATATTTTATTATTTTGTGGTTAATATTTATTATTTTATGTTTAATTATATTTTTCTACATAAATATTTTATTTTAAAACTTATTATTTTGGACATTTAATTTGTATTATTTATAATTATTATTTTGGATAGAACTATTTTAATAATATTTAATTTATAGCATTGTTAATTCTATTATTGTTTTATCAAATTCTATTATTTATTTTATTAGAATTATCATTATTATTAAGTGTTATTTTATGTGGGTTTAATTGCATCTGTGTGTGTTTATTATTATATGTGTGAATATATATATATATATATATATATATATATATATATATATATGAGTATATTTAGTGGTTAAGATTGATTTATGGTAAAGTATTATTATTATATTATAAAGTATTATTATTATTATTATATTATATTATATAGTTTATTATTAATATATATATATACATATACAAACAAAACAACACATACACACACATAAACATATACATACATGCATGCATACCCATATACTAAAACATCACACACACAGCATAACACAAAAAAAAAAAAAAAAGATAACGTGACGGACAACAAAAAAGGAAGAAGCAAGAAACCTTAGAAACTCACAGTAGCTCTCCCTGCACCGTCCCATTCTCTGCCTATCATTGTACCTCCATCACTTTCGGTCACTATTTTCTTCAATTATGGTGTCTTTCTCTTCCTCTTGCACCGGTCAGCACTAATATAAGCTTAGTTTAAGCTTTAATCTCCATTTGATTAAGTTTTTGATGATTTTTGTTTATGGAGTTTTAGGGTTTCAAATTTTTTTTAGCTTGATCTATCTTGAATCTTGCAAACTCCCTTTACAAATGTGATTCCTAGTAGCTCAATCTACCTATATGAATTTTTGTATGATTTTTGGAATTTATTTTGATTTTTTGTGAATTTTTGAATATTTTATTATTATTTTATTAATTTCATAAATTAATTTATTAAATTATAAAATTAGTTAATTTAGTGATATTATATATTGTTATTAATTTTAGTGTTGAGAAATTAATTTTTGAGAATATTATATAATTTTTATGAATTTTTATAGTTTATGTCAAAATTGAATAATTAAGTTAGAGTTGGATTTTTGTTGAAATAATGGTTTAAATATGTGTTTTAGTTAATATTAATAATATATAAGTTGAGAAAATAATTTTTATGCATTTTTATAATTTTTACAGAATTTTTTAGTAATAATAGTATATTATGCATATTTTTGTATTATAGGGGTAAATACGTAATTTTGTGCTAATTATAGCTAAATAATATATTTTAGTTGGTTTTAATAATATTTAAGGAATTAAAAGGATTTTTACAAATTATTTACTATTTTTAACTAATTAATACTAATTTTCAAAAATTATTTTCAAATAATATTTATATATTATTTTTGGTACTAAAATGGGTTTTAAAGTAATTTTATTATATAATTAAACTATTTAAGTAATTATATGTGAATTTTATTAATTAGAATTAAGTTGTGTTGTTTGGTTGGGTTGTGAACTCGGTCGAGCTAAATGCTGTGTTGGAGAGATGACCCGAGTATAGTTGATTGTGGATGTTAGAAGTGTGTTTTTCTATGCAGGAATGGCTCTACCTACGGTAGAGAGATTTTTGTTTTACAGGGGAGACTCTGCCAAAATTTCGGTAGATTTTATTATAAAACGTGACATCTTCCATAATTTCTTAGCATAAATTAGGGTATTCCAATATCTCGAGCCATTCTAGAGTCTCGTAAATTTTATAAATTTCACTTATTATTCCATAAGTATGATTTTAAAAATGAATATGTTATTTTTAGAGAGTACCGGAGCGGGAGCTTCTGGATCGAGGCAGACACGTGGTCGTCAGCCATCTCGCTCATCCTGTAAGTTAATAAATTGATCTATGTGTGTGTTTTCTTTAAATTGCGTGCACTCATATTTGTAGTATTATTTACATTATCGATTGGAATTAAATGCTACTATCGAGAATTTTATTTATTTATTTATTTAAAAACTAGTTTTGAGAAATTTTGGTAGAACGGGCTATCTACTAGGTTTCACCAGGACTGTGTGCACATGGTGGAGATTGAGAGATGGATCCAAAATATATATGACTTGTGGTTATAAACTGGGATGGGTGCCTCGGTGGAAATCTCTACTCTTGGGGATCGCCAGTGATGTGGAAACTTAATAATGGACTGGGATTGGTGCCTCGGTAGATGCCTTAGCTCTCAGGGACTGCCAATACCATGTGCTTGGATTAACTGGATGACTGCGGCTTAGTGCCTCGATTGATGCCTCTGCTCTCGGGGATCGGCAGTCTATTTGGATTACATGGGCCTAGTTAGCCATTTAGAATTGGGTTGGGGTATATATATATATATATATATATATATATATATATATATATATATATATATATATATATATATATATATATATATATATATGTTGTAAATTATTTTCACTATATTCATACAGTTTTTAAAAAGGTCTTCAAACCATACAACTCTTTTATTAACTTACTCAATGAGGTCTAACCCTCCTTAATTTATATTTTTGTCAAGAGTTTGGGACTTTTCTATTAGGCATACTTCTCCTCACTGGGTAGTGTCATCACCGGCTATTCTATGTAGGTCTACTTAGTTATGTTGTATTTATTTTTGTGTATTACAGTAGAGAAAACTATTTAACTGAATATTTTATTTAGGAATATCATGTATTTATAATATTGTGTATTGAGACATTATTTGTACAACTGATGTTTATTTATTTTATGCACTATGACATTATGGTTTAAATTATATTAAGAAAAATCAGTTTGATAATGTATATTGTAATTTAATTATTTATTATGAGGTTTCAAATTTTTTAAATTTCGCATTTTCTTTTAAGGATTACTATGTGATTTGGTAGCTTTATGCTTACCCATTCCCTAGTGCCAGTCACGTGCCCTGGGTTCGGGTCATGGCAAAGTTGGTATCAGAGCCTGGTTCGATTAATTGTCTATGTTTGTCTTTCCATATAACTACTGTAATACATTAGGTTGATAATTGTCTTTGTGATATCCTTGTTTCTAAATCTCGTATATGTGTTAGATACTCTTTGTCTTGTTTTGAATTCAATTTTCTCTATCTTTTTTTCAGAATGAGATGTGTGCGAACAAACCCCGTTGTCGATGTGACTTTAGGCTTGATGAGCAGTCCGTACATGATGAGACTCTTCCTCCTGCTCTATGTCATAGAGGCAGAGGTAGAGGTAGAGGTAGAGTTAGGGCAGCTGCAACTGAGGTTCATTATCAGCTGCTAGTAGAGCCTGAAGCTCCAGCCGTAGACCCCATGGCTTTTGCAGCTGGTCTAGCAGGAATTAATCAGGGTCTTGCAGCTTTGAATCAAGTAATGCCCTTAGTGCAGCAGATGTTATAGCAAAGGAATCAAGAGATGTCAGACACTAATGCAGCACTTCTCTACTCCCATATTGGTAGAGTTTCTTTTGATGGTACTAGTGACAAAGTTGAGGCACGTACTAGGACAGGACATACAGACTACTAGTGGATCATGATTGTTGAGCTGTTAGTCCAAGCGGTAGCCCAAGACTAATTTATACAGTCAATTTAGTCGTTCATGCATGAGTTAACTTGGCTAGAGTTTAAGGACCGCTTTTTGAGATTTTTCTATCCCCTAGCCACCAGGGATGCCTACAGGTGGCAGTTGCTTCATATCACTAGAGGGGATAGGTCTGTTGAGGACTACACCAGGGAGTTTAACAAGTTATCCTGACACGCAAAGGATATCAGGAGAGATCCTTATAGAGCAGTCAAGTTGTATATTACTGGTTTGGGGCTAGCTTTTGTTGGTATGCATACCGAGGACCGCACCTTGGAGAGTGTGATAGAAGAGGCCCGTTTAATTAAGAGGCAACACATCTGTCAGGGTACCATGATAGATCCTTACATGGTTGGTGGTAGTGGATACAGTGTAGCTCTTGGGTACTAGCAGCCAGTATTTCATATTGGTAGCACGAGTCAACAGGCTAAGGGTAGTTCACAACATGGTGGTAGAAGGTCTAGAACACACAGAGTGGATCGACATGGTTATGCCATGAATAAAAGAAGTGGCAGAGGTCATAGATTCGGTACTAGAGTTTGTAGCAGTAGTAGTGGGCAGAGCTCCGAACATAGTAGTTTTGGGTCTGGAGCTAGTGCATGTGCTAGTTGTGGTCGATTTCATCAAGGCCAATGTCATCTGTTATCGAGTGCTTGCTTTAGATGTGGGCAGGTTAGTCATCTTACCAGAGCTTGTCCTCACTCTGGATATCAGCCACAGTATGCTTAGGGTTCATCTTCATCAGTGGCTCAACCTTTCTATCCGATGCCACAGCAGTACAGAGCACCAGTATAGCCACAATAGAGATTGCCAAAGTTTATAGGCCAGCAAGGCCGAGGTTCAGTTGGTAGACCTAGTGGTCGTTGTTTTGTGCAGCCTTTAACATCTCAGCAGGAAAGTCATGGCCAAGCACGGGTTTTCACTTTGACGCCATAGGATGCTCAAACTTCTAATATAGTAGTCGCAGGTATTCTCTTAGTTTGTTCTTGTGATGTTAAACTATTATTTGACCCCAGCACTTCGCATTCTTTCATATCCCCTGTGTTTGCTTCAAGAATCAAGTGGTGGCAGCCTTCTAAGTTTTCCTTTCCTCTATCTGTATCGACTCCTCTTAGTGATGAGTTGGAGACAGATATTTTCTTTCCTTCTTATCTGATGTTAGTTGAAAGTAGAGAATTATTGGCGGATTTGGTGTTGCTTGATTTGTTGGAATTTGATGTCATTTTGGGTATGGATTGGTTATCGAGATATTATGCTTCTGTAAATTGTTAGGAAAAAGAAGTGGTGTTCAGAATCCCGAATGAAAAAGAGTTCTATTTTAAAGGTGAAAATAGCTCCATGCCTTGCAATCTCATTTCTGCCTTTACAACCCGGAAGATGCTTAGAAGGGGTTGTCAAGGCTACTTAGCAATAGTAAGAGATGTTGAGACAGAGAATAGGGTAATTGAACAAGTGTCAGTGGTGCGTGAATTTTTGGATCTCTTCCTTGAAGAATTACCAGGATTACCACCAGATAGGGAGATAGAGTTCTGTATCGATGTTATACTTGGTACAGATCCTATTTCTATACCACCCTACAGAATGGCACCAGCTGAATTACAGGAGCTAAAGGAACAATTACAAGAGTTGCTCGATAAGGGTTTCATAAGGCCCAGTACATCATCTTGGGGTGCTCCAGTGTTGTTTATAAAGAAGAAGGATGGTAGCCTTCGACTCTATATTGATTATAGGCAATTGAACAAGGTCACCATCAAGAACAAGTATCCACTTCCAAGGATTGATGACTTGTTCGATCAACTTCAGGGTGCTACATGCTTCTCCAATATAGACTTGAGGTCTGGGTATCACCAGTTGAGGATCAGAGGTGGTGATGAGCCCAAGACAGCATTTTGGATGAGATATGACCACTATGAGTTTTTGGTAATGTCCTTTGGGTTGACTAATGATCCAGCAGCCTTTATGGACTTAATGAATCGAGTGTTCAGGCCATAGTTGGACTAGTTTGTAATAGTCTTCATTGATGACATCTTGGTTTATTCTAAGAGTAGAGCCGAGCATGTTATGCATTTGAGAAGGGTGCTTCAGACTTTAAGGGAGCACAGGTTGTATGCCAAGTTTTTGAAGTGTGAGTTCTGGTTAAGTCAAGTGGCATTTTTAGGCCACGTGGTTTCTAAGGATGGCATACAAGTCAATCTTAAGAAGATAGAAGCTATTACAGAATGGCTGAGGTCAACTACAATCAGAGAAGTACGGAGTTTCCTAAGTCTAGTGGGCTACTACAAGAGATTTGTGAAGGACTTCTCCAAAATTGTTGCACCTTTGATAATGTTGACCCAGAAGAGTGCTAAGTTTGTGTAGATAGACAAATGCAAAGTGCACTTCTAGTTATTAAAGGATTTATTGACGTCAGCTCTAATTCTAACCTTGCCCTCTAGAAATGAAGGGTATACGGTGCATGATGATGCTTCCAAAGTAGGATTGGGTTGTGTATTGATGCAAAATGGCCAAGTAATTGCTTGTGCTTCAAGGCAGCTAAAGAAACATGTGCAAAACTATCCTACTCATGACTTGGAAATGGCAGTTGTTGTGTTTGCTTTTAAGATATGGAGGCATTATGGGGTTACTTATAAGATTTACACCAATCACAAGAGCTTGAAGTATATTTCCAGCAAAGGGACTTAAACCTGAGGCAAAGAAGATGGATGGAACTCCTAAAGGACTATGACTGTTCCATTTTATACCATTCAAGCAAGGTGAATGTTGTTGTCGATGCCTTGAGTAGGAAGTCAACAGGCAGTCTTGCCCACATCAACTCAAATAGGAGGCCCATTATCAAGGAGATGCATGAATTGATTGATCAAGCGTTGCAGTTTAAAATTACTAAAAAATGCCTTTTAGCTCAATTCAGGGTACGATCAGTATACTTGGATCGAGTTAAGGCAGCTCATAATAGAGACCCGCAGTTGCAAAGGATTACATATGAAGTGCAATAAGGGTAGTCAAGAGATTTTGTGGTTAACAGAGAAGGTGTGTTGCGTTTGGGTACTAAGATTTGTGTGTCGGATGTTAATGACTTGAGGAAAGAAAGTATGGAAGAGGCACATTTTTTTTGCTTATAGTATCCATCCGGGTTCTACCAAGATGTATCATGACTTGAAAGATACATATTGGTGGAATGGAATGAAGAAGGATATTATAGAGTTTGTATCTAGATGTCTGACTTGTCAATAAGTGAAGCTTGAATATCAAAGACCTTTGGGATTGTTGCAACCTATGCCAATTCCTGAATGGAAATGGAATATGATAGTTATGGACTTTATGACTGGATTACCTCAAACTACAGGAGGCTATGATGCTATTTGGGTGATTTTTGATAGGCTAACTAAGTCAGCACACTTTCTACCAGTGAAGAAGATGTACTCTACTGATAGACTAGCAAGACTTTATGTCAATAGGATTATTTGTCTACATGGGGTACTAGTAAGTATAGTGTTGGACAAAGAAGCCACATTCACCTCAGTCTTTTGGCAAGAATTACACAAAGCTTTGGGCACTAGACTGGATTTCATTACAGCCTTCCATCCTTAAACAGATGGTCAATCAAAAAGGACCATCCATATGTTATAAGACATGCTGAGGATGTGTGTGATTGATTTTGGAGGACAGTGGGATTCATACTTGCCATTGATTGAGTTTGCCTACAACAATAGCTACCATGCTAGTATTAAAATGGCTCCATATAAGGCACTGTACGGTAGAAAGTGCAAATCACCATTATGTTGGGAGATTGGTGAGAGGCAGCTGATAGGTCCAGAGTTAGTACAAATGACTTCAGAAAAAGTTCCCATTATACAGCAAAGATTGAAGACAACCTTCAGCAAATAGAACAGCTATGCTGACCCTAGGAGAAAGGATGTATCCTTTATGGTTTGAGACATGGTGTGCTTGAAAGTGTCTCCAATGAAAGGAGTCATAAGATTTGGCAAGAAGGGTAAGCTAGCTCCTAAATACATTAGACCGTTTGAGATTCAGTCAAGAGTGGGTGAAGTGGCATATAGGTTGGTGTTGCCACCATAATTGTCGAGAATCCACCCTCTATTTCCTGTATCTATGTTGAGGAAATACATTCCTGACCCATGTCACGTTCTGCAACCTCGAGCCGTAGAGCTTAGTGATGATCTTACCTACGAAGAGTATCCAGCGGTGATTATGGATCGCCAAATTCGACAGTTGCGAACCAAGGAGATACCAATGGTGAAAGTGTTATGAAGTAACCATACTGCTGAGGACTGTACTTGGGAGACTGAAACTGAGATGCAAGCTTCTTTCCCGTATCTCTTTCCCCCTTGAACTTTGTAATTATTCTTTTCTTGAATTCAGGGATGAATTCTTATAAAGAAAGGAGACTGTAATAACCCTAGTTTTTAAATTAATTTATTTTAAAGTGAGATATGCAGTATTAATAAATCTAAAAGTTATGTTCAATTATTTAATTATTTTGTGGTTAATATTTATTATTTTATGTTTAATTATATTTTTCTACGTAAATATTTTATTTTGAAACTTATAATATTGGACATCTAATTTGCATTATTTACAATTATTATTTCGGATAGCACTATTTTAATAATATTTAATTTAGAGCATTGTTAATTCTATTATTATTTTATCAAATTCTATTATTTATTTTATTAGAATTATCATTATTATTAAGTGTTATTTTATGTGAGTTTAATTTGCATATGTGTGTGTTTATTATTATATGTGTGAATATATATATATATATTGAGTGGTTGAGATTGATTTATGGTAAAGTATTATTATTATATTATAAAGTATTATTATATTATATTATAAAGTTTATTATTAATATATAAACATATCCAAACAAAACAACACATACACATACATATACATATACATACATGCATGCATACCCATATACTAAAACATCACACACACAACATAACACAAAAAAAAAAAAGATAACGTGATGGACAAAAAAAAAAGGAGAAGAAGCAAGAAACCTTAGAAACTCACAGTAGCTCTCCCTGCACCGTCCCATTCTCTACCTATCATTGTGCCTCCATCGCTTCCAGTCACCATTTTCATCAATTCCGATGTCTTTATCTTCCTCTTGCACCGATGAGCACTAATCCAAGCTTAATTTAAGCTTCAATTTTCATTTGATTGAGTTTTTGTTGATTTTTGTTTAGGGAGTTTTAGGGTTTCAAATTTTTTTTACTTGATCTAGCTTGAATCTTGCAAACTCCCTTTACAAATGTGATTCCTAGTAGCTCAATCTACCTATATGAATTTTTGTATGATTTTTGGAATTTATTTTGATTTTTTGTGAATTTTTGAATATTTTATTATTATTTTATTAATTTTCATAAATTAATTTATTAAATTATAAAATTAGTTGATTTAGTGATATTATATATTGTTATTAATTTTAGTGTTGAGAAATTAATTTTTGAGAATATTATATAATTTTTATGAATTTTTATAGTTTATGTCAAAATTGAATAATTAGGTTAGAGTTGGATTTTTGTTGAAATAATGGTTTAAATATGTTTTTTAGTTAATATTAATAATATATAAGTTGAGAAATAATTGTTATGCATTTGTATAATTTTTACAGAATTTTTGAGTAATAATAGTATATTATGTATATTTTTGTATTATAGGGGTAAATACATAATTTTGTGCTAATTATAGCTAAATAATATATTTTAGTTGGTTTTAATAATATTTAAGGAATTAAAAGGATTTTTACAAATTATTTACTATTTTTAACTAATTAATACTAATTTTTAAAAATTATTTTCAAATAATATATTATTTATTATTTTGGGTACTAAATGGGTTTTAAACTAATTTTATTATATAATTAAACTATTTAAGTAATTATATGTGAATTTTATTAATTAGAATTAAGTTGTGTTGTTTGGTTGAGTTGTGAACTCAGTCAAGCTAAATGTTGTATTAGAGAGTTGTAACGACCTATATTTTTTAAATTATTTTATTTTAAAATGGAATATGCAGTGTTGATAAAATTTAAAGTCTAATTTGATTATTTTATTTTTATTTTATTGTTTTATGATTAATTATTATTATTCTACGTTTAAATAAATTTCCTACGTAAAATAATATTTTGGGTCGTTTGATTTGCAAGATTATTTTAGTATTTTTATTCTATTATTGTTTTATTAGTTTTTCTAATTATTTTATTGATAAATTTTTTTATTAATTGTATTATTATTTTATGTGTGTGTAATATATATATTATTGTGTGTATAATGCATGTGTGGTGTAGATTTGAAGTTACCTATTATTATATTATAAAATAAAGCTTTATTTAATTATAATATAAAGTATTATACATATAATATTATATAAACACACACACATACATGCATGCATTAAACTCTAACACTGCAAAAGAATAGAAACATAGACCAAAATATTGAAGCAAGAAACCAAACATAGAAACTTACCAAAACACCGTCCCCTACTATTCATCATCTTCATCCCTCCGCTGCCATCCCGTTCTGTGATCGTCAAAGTGTCTTCCCCCTCCTTCGGCCAGTCACCACCTTCCTCTCTGGCCTTCCCACCGTCACCTGCACGTTGGAAGCTTGTCAGCGTCGCCTGTAATATCCTGTGTTTTTAAATATTTTAATACTGCATCGGGATATGCAGTGTTAATAATTTTGTATATAATTATATATTTTTACGAGTTGATATGTATTTAAAACTTATTTTAATTATTTTATATTATTTTAAGTGTTTTACGTAAAATTTTCACGAGAATACTATTTTAGGGGAAATTTTCACGTAAATAATTTACTATGAATTATTTTAAATAGATTTCCGGACTTGCATGAACTCATATATATTTTTAAAGTACTAAATAACGTATATATGTGTATTTATTTATTTAACTAGGGTTTAATTAATTACCCTAATATTTCATTTTTTATTATTAGTTTTAATATTATTTAATTATTTTTAGGTGTATTAAATTTTAAAATATTAAATTATGTTTGTGTGGTGAATATTTATTGTCTATATCATATTATATATTAAAATAATATAAAGTACATATATATATACATACCTATACATATTATATTTATCAAAAAATCAAGATTTGGCAAATTACCAATCTGCCCCTCCCTCCTTCTTCTTCTCTCCCGACGCCTTACCCTTACTACCCCTACTGTTATACCACGCCGGACCGCACCTCGCCGCCATCAGCTGCCGCCAACCTCCTCCCCCTTCCTTCCTCTTCCTCTCCGACATGACCAAGCCGTCGGAAGCCCGCTGGAATGCCCGAAATTCGCGGTGGCAGCAAATGGAGCTCTTTGCCGTCGACCACGATTCTGACCACCATTTCATGCACCGCCGGTCTTCATCGACTCCTTGAGCTCCGGTGGTCCCTATTCTAAGCTCCTTTTGGCTGGAAAACCAGTGGTTGATGAGGTTTGAGCTAAATCTTCAATTCGGCCATTTGAGCTTCTTGATTTTTTTGAACTTAGAATTGATTGATTCATGAAAAGTCCCTTAACAAATATTGATCCCATTAGCTTAATCTACATGTGTGAATTTTTGTAGAATTTTTGGAGATTAATTTGATTTTTGGGTATTTTTTAATATTTTATTATTATTTTCTAATTTTTGAAAATTAATTAATTAAATTATGAAATTGTGTTTTATGATAAATATAGGTGTTAAAATAAATTATAGAAATTTATTTAGAATTTTTATGAATTTATATGTATTTATTTTGAATTTGTTTAGGTTTATGTAATTTTGGAAAATTAGGTTAATTGTGTTTTTAATTGAAATTAATTAGTTAATTGAGTTTATTTATTGATATTATTGATAAATATGTTGAGAAAATTAATTTTGGATAATTATACTATTTTTGGTGAATTTTTGGATTACTTTTAGTATATTTATATATATAGGGGTATTTTGGTAATTTTACCCTAAATTGACAAAAAATGTAATTAAATTGGTTTTAATAGTCATTTAAGGTATAAAAATGATTTCTACAACTTATTTAGTATTTTTAACTAATTAAAACTATTTTTCGTGAATTATTTTCAAATTTTATATATAATATACGATTTTTCTAAATAAATGAGTTTTTATTGGTTTTTAATATGTTTTAGGGTTAATTATGTAATTTCTACTTATAAAATGTATTTCTGTGATATAAGGGCATTTTTGGTATTTTCATAATTGTTCTGTGAATTGTGGACCCCGATTGATAAACTGTAGTTGGAGTCCGACTGAGGGGTTGTGGATGTGTTTCTGTGTCTATTTTTTGAAGTATGTTTCTTTGCAGGGCCGGCTCTACTCTTTGAGTAGAGAGATGTCCATTTTACAGGAGAGGTTCTGCCGGATTTTCGATAGAATTCTCGTAAAACCTGATGTCCGGTCGAACCCTAATTCTGATTCTATGTCCAATATTCTATATCGAGTTTCTAAGATTTTCTGTTAAGTTTATTCTGATGTCTGTTATTTTTGTATGTTTAGTTGCGCCGAGACCGAGGCCTAGTGGACCAGGCCTATCGGACCTATCTCGAGGAGCGCACTTGTAATATCCCGTGTTTTTAAAATATTTTTACACTATACCGAGATATGCAGTATTAATAATTTTTGTATACAAATTACGATATTTTCAGGAGTTGATATGTATTTAAAATCTATTTTAATTATTGTGTATTATTTACAGTGCTTTACGTATAATTTTCCCGGGACTTGCATTTTCGGGGAAATTTTCACGTAAATAATTTATTATTAATTATTTTAAATATATTTTCGGACTTCCATGAACTCATACGTATTTTTAAAATACTAAATAAAGCCTATGTGTGTAAATATTTATTTAATTAGGGTTTAATATATATTACCCTAATATTTTATTATTTGTTTATTAATTTATTGTTATTTAATTATTTTTATTTATTATTAAATTTTAAAATATTAAATTTTATGTGTGTGGTGTATATTTAATGTGTGTAATTTAATATTATTTTAATATATAGTATAAAGTATATATATATATACACATTATATATCAAAAAAAATCAAATTTTGGAAAATTACCATTTTGCCCCCGAGCCTCCTTCTTCCCCGATTTGCTTCCCTTCGCCGTACGGACGCCTGTCGTGTCGTTCCCTCCCCGTGAGAGTGCCGTCCGGTGTGCCACCACCTTCCCCAGCCTTCCTCGCCACCTACAGCAGCCATTTCCGGCGCCTGGAAGCCATTTTTGGCCGGAGAAGCCGAAAGTCGAGCCACCGTCGATCACGTCGATTCCGGCCACCATTTTCGACACCGTCGATCTCTTTCTTCTCCTTGAGCTCCGGTGAGTGTGATTCTAGCTTTGGTTTGCTCCGGTGAGTGTGATTCTAGCTTTGGTTTGAGCTTAAATGGTCTAGAATTGCTTAGGTTTTGAATTTTCAATTTCGGTCACATTAGGGTTTTCGATTTTTTTGAGCTTTGAATTGATTTATTCATGGAAACTCCCTTCAAAAATGTTGTTCCTAGTAGCTTAATCTACATGTATGAATTTTTTTAGAATTTTTGGAGATTGTTTGGATTTTTGGGTATTTTTGAATATTTTAATATTATTTTCTAATTTTCGGAAATTAATTATTTAAATTATGAAATTGTGTTTTATGGTTAAATTAGGTGTTGAAATGAATTATAGGAATTTATTTGGAATTTTTATGAATTTCTAAGTATTTATTTTGAATTATTTGAGTTTATGTAAATTTGGGAAATTAGGTTAAATGTGTTTTTATTTGAAATTAATTGGGTAATTGAGTTTAATTATTGATATTATTGATAAATATGTTGAGAAAATTAATTTTGGATAATTGTATAATTTTTAGTGAATTTTTGAAGTAATTTAAGTATATTTATATATATAGGGGTATTTTGGTAATTTTACCCTAAATTAGCTAAAAATGTAATTTAATTGGTTTTAATAGTTATTTAAGGTATAAAAATGATTTCTACAAATTATTTGGTATTTTTAACTAATTAAAACTATTTTTTTATGAATTATTTTCAATTATATGTATAATATACGGTTTTTCAAATAAAATGAGTTTTCATCGGTTTTTAATGTGTTTAAAGGTTAATTATGTAATTTCTACGTATAAAATGCATTTCTATGTTATGAGGATATTTTTGGTATTTCTGGAATTATTCTGTGGTTGTGGACCCCGGTCGGTGGACTGTAGTTTGGAGTCCGACCGTGGGATTTTGATTGTGCCTTGTGTAGTTTTTCGAAGTGTATTTCTTTGCAGGGTCGGCTCTACTCTTTGAGTAGAGAGATGTCCGTTTTACAAGGGAGGTTCTGTCGAATTTTTGGTAGAATTCTCATAAAACGTGATGTCCAGTCGAACCCTAATTCTGTTTCCGTATTTAATACTCTAGATCGAATTCTAGGATTTTTGTTAGGTTTATTCTAATGTCAGTTATTTATTATTTGTTTAGTTGTGCCGAGACCGAGGGCTAATGGACCAGGCCCGTCGGACCCATCTCGAGGAGCGCACTAATTTGTGAGTTACTATACTATATATATATGCTTAGGATGCATGATTTAGAAATATATATTTTATTTCGATTAAAATGCATAAATAATGTGATTTGTATTTACGTATATTTTTGGTTTATTTTTGGTATATATTAAATTATATACATGTTTTGTAAATAAAATATATTTAAAATGTTTTTAAATATATTTCTAGCTTAAGTTATAATTTGATTGAATTCATTTGACATATATATACTCGAAATATACCTGGTTTACTTTTGGTATATTTTTGGTATATATATGGTTTATATTGTTATTTCAATTAAATTCATGCATCATTTAATTGTGAATGAATATTTTATATTATTAATGATGAAGGATATCGATAGAACGTGCTACCTAGTGGGCAGCACTAGGAGCGAGTACGTACCGGTACGCCTATAATATTTAGGCTATAATACTAACTTATTTATGGATATTGATTGAATATGATTATTGATGTGTGAGATATGGTTTGGAGGTGTGATTGCTGGAGCTCGGTTGACCAAGTGTCTCGGGGCCAGTCTACTGTCTAAATGGATTAAGTGGATATATTTGGATTAAGTGAGCCTGTATGGCTAGAGTGTTGTTTAACACTATTTTCGAGGTTACGATATTCTAGGGTTCTATGTGATCCTTTATAAAAGATGATTTTCAATAAAATATATATATAAAATGATTTTATTACATCTGTGTGTATTTACATGTATATATATTAGATATATATATATTGTTGACTGTATGCATTATCATTTAGTGTGTATGTATATATATTATAGTAATTCACTCAGTGAGCTCTGACTCCCCTCCGTTGATAATTTTTCAGGAGAGTCAACAGCTTCAGACCTCAGTAGCAGGTCGATACGCTGGATTTCTTCTGCCCCGGCTTCTTTGTGTAAATTATCTACTTGAGTCTTATTTTTATAATCTAGATACTGCAGTAGTTGTGAATTATAGTGTGGGATTTCATGTATTTTATTTAAAGAGATGTATTATATTGAAACTGGATTTGTACTGAAAGATTTTATATATATGCGATGAGATGAGATTTGATTTAAATCCAGTGATGAGAATGTTATTATCATATTTATGATTTTTATTTTCGCTGCATATTATATGGTTATTGTTATTATTGCATGATTTATTTTATTTTTAGGCTTGCTACGGGTTCCGGATTCGAAAGAATTCCCATTCCCTAGCGCCGGTCATGGCCCCTATTTTGGGTCGTGACAAAGTTGGTATCAGAGCGGAGTTCTGTGTCAGGGCTTAGTTATGTGAGTTGTGGCCCTAGTTTTAAAGTTGTGTTTTATGTTGGACTACTGTAGTGTATTAGGTTCGAGTATGTCTTGATAAGTATTTCTTGCTTAGTTTTCTGTGTTATTCCTCTGTTGTCTGTTTTGTCTGAATCTTTCCATTTGTCTTTTCAGTATGAGGAGGCAAGCGCGTGTCACTCCACCGGTCGTTGAGAACGAGGATGATGAGTCTTTTCAGGATGAGGTTTTACCTCCTGAGCAGCCAGTTAGACGTAGAGGTCATGGCAGAGGTAGACCTCGAGGAGCGGCAGGTCGCCGTAGGCAGAGAGAGTTACAGGATGAGGAGCCTGTTGAGCCTGAATTTGATGTTCCTATTCCTCCAGTTGTTCAGCCTATTCAGCCTGCCTATCAGCAGGGTATGTCTGACCCTGAGGCAGCTTTGTTCTATGCCAGATTTGGCAGGATTACTTTCGATGGTACTTTCGATCCGTTAGATTTTCTGCATACAATTGAGACTAGGACTCGGACTGCTCATACCGAGTATCAACGGATCATGATCGTTGATTTGTCTGTTGAGGGACCAGCCTTAGATTGGTTCATTTAGATGATCCAGCCTTATATGATGACGATGACGTGGGCTCAGTTTCGAGAGCGATTTATGAGGAGATTTTGTCCAGAGCCTCTTCGTTTGAGCTATCATCTTCGTTTGACCAGTATTTCTCGTGGAGATCGATCTGTAGAGGAGTATACCCGAGAGTTTCTTTATTTGGGTAGATATGCTGAGGATCTGATGCGAGATCAGTATTTCGCAGTCACTACGTACGTTACTGTTTTGGGTTCAGCTTTTGTTGGTATGCCTACAGCAGGCCTTACTCTGGAGTCTGTGATTGAGTTGGCTAACGAGATTGAGTTGAGATTAGTTAGGCAGGGAGCGATGCCTGATTATTACCAGCTGGGAGTTCAGTCGAGTGGATTGCAGGCTACTCCGTATTCGAGTTTTCATGTTGGATCGAGTAGTCAGCAGTGAGGTCCGACTCAGCAGAGTCAGAGACAGGAGCAGTGAGTGCATTGGAGCAGTAGACATGGCTGTGGAGGTCAGCGTAGATCATTCAGATTTGGGTCAGGTGCTTCGAGCAGCAGCAGTGGTCATAGTTCTGGATCAACGGCCAGTGTTTGTCAGACTTGTGGTAGAGTCCATCAGGGACCGTGTTATCTGACACCACTGACATGCTTCAGATGCGGGCAGACAGGGCATTTTGCCAAATCGTGTCCTTATTCCGGATATCAGCAGCAGCAGATTCCGTGACTCCCATAGCAGTCGATTGCTAGTGCTGCACCCGTGCCATTTCAGTTACCACCAGCTCAGCTTCAGAGTTCCACTCAGTTTGTTCCACAGCAGAGTCGTGGTAGAGGTACTAGAGGAGGAGCCAGAGGTGTTGGCCAGGCTTCTACCAGTCAGCAGGGAGGTCGAGGTCAGGCCAGAGTCTTTCATCTCACTCAGCAGGATGCTCAGGCATCTAATACAGTCGTGGCAGGTATTGTTTCTGTTTGTTACCTGGATGCATGGGTTTTATTTGATCCGGGTGCCACGCATTCATTCATTTCTCCTATTTTTTCTTTTAAATCTTGTTGGCAAGCTTCGAGGATGGCTATTCCTTTGTCTGTTGCCACTCCTCTGAGCGATTCCTTGGACGCCGATATTATTCTTTCTGGTTGTCCAGTTCTCGTGGGAGATAGAGAATTACCCGTTGATTTGATCTTATTGGATGTGATGGAGTTTGATGTTATTTTAGGAATGGATTGGTTATCTCAGTACGACGCCGTGGTAAATTGCAGGAATAAAGAGGTGACGTTTAGAATTCCTAGTGAAGTAGAGTTTAAGTTTGTGGGTGATAGGAGTTCAGCACCTCAGAATCTTATTTCTGCTATTACGGCTAGGAAGTTGTTAAGGAAAGGTTGTCAGGGATATTTGGCATTGGTCAGGGATACCTCAGTGGAGAAGTTGTCACTCAAAGATGTTCCTGTTGCTTATGAGTTTCCTGATGTTTTTCCCGAGGAGTTGCCAGGTTTACCACCTCATATAGAGATTGAGTTCTGTATAGATGTGGTTCCAGGTACTACTCCTATATCTATGCCACCCTATCGAGTGGCTCCTGCAGAGTTAAAAGAGTTGAAGGAGCAGTTGCAAGAGTTATTGGATAAAGGTTTCATTAGACCCAGTGTTTCTCCTTGGGGTGCACCAGTCCTGTTTGTGAAGAAGAAGGATGGTACCCTGAGACTGTGCATTGACTACAGAGAGCTTAATAAGGTGACAGTGAAGAACAAGTATCCTCTCCCAAGGATAGATGATTTGTTTGATCAGCTACAGGGTGCACAATTCTTTTCTAAGGTTGACTTGAGGTCGGGTTATCATCAGTTGCGGATTAGTGAATCTGATATTCCTAAGACAGCATTCCGCACTCGTTATGGCCATTATGAGTTTCTGGTGATGTCTTTTGGTTTGACTAATGCACCAGCAGCTTTTATGGACCTGATGAACAGGGTATTCAGACCGTATATGGATCAGTTTGTAGTAGTCTTCATTGATGATATACTGGTATATTCAAGGAGTATGGAGGAGCATGTATATCATTTGAGGATTGTACTACAGACATTAAGAGATCATCAGCTTTATGCTAAATTCTCAAAGTGTGATTTCTGGATGGAGAGTGTTTCTTTTCTTGGACATGTAGTGTCTAAAGAAGGTATTCAGGTTGATCCACAGAAGATTGAGGCAGTATCTGAGTGGCCTATACCTACTTCTGTCACAGAGATTCAGAGTTTTCTGGGTTTAGCCGGGTATTATAGGCGGTTTGTGCAGGATTTTTCCAGAATAGCAGCCCCTATGACTCACTTGACTCAGAAGAATGTTAGATTCGAGTGGTCAGAAGCTTGTGAGAACAGTTTTCAGTTGTTGAAGGAGAAGTTGACCACAGCGCCAGTATTAGCTTTGCCTAATAGTGTGGATAAGTTCACAGTTTACTGTGATGCCTCTAGAATTGGTCTTGGTTGTGTGTTGATGCAGAATGGAAGGGTGATAGCCTATGCTTTGAGGCAGTTGAAGAAGCATGAATAGAACTATCCTACATATGACCTTGAGATGGCTGCAGTGATCTTTGCTTTGAAGATTTGGAGACATTATCTGTACGAGGTGACTTGTGAGATATTTACTGATCACAAGAGCCTTAAGTACATTTTCCAGCAGCGAGATCTGAATCTGAGGCAGAGGAGATGGTTGGAATTATTGAAGGATTATGATTGTGAGATCTTATATCATCCGGGTAAAGCTAATGTGGTAGCAGATGCCTTAAGTAGGAAGTCCTCAGGTAGTCTTGCTCACATCGGTGTTGAGAGGAGACCATTGATCCAGGAATTGCATTTGTTGGTGGATCAAGGTCTGATGATGAAGATTAATAGATTAGGTGGACTGCTAGCTTAATTTAAAGTACGATCTGTACTGAGGGATAGGATTAAAGCAGCTCAGAGCCGAGACCCCATTCTGGAAGAGCTTGCAGAGAATGTCA